>JAUTDX010002212.1:0-55738 GCA_030844895.1 Ambrosia x helenae
AGTTTTTTTCCAGTCATAAGTATCGGAACATTTCAAATTTTCGGTGGCAGTTGATAAATACTGTTTGCATATTATAATGCAGGAAATACAAACGATCTCATGAGGCAAGCCCAAAAGTTCCTATACACAAACGGCAATAAGTTTGCCTCCGACTGCACTAGATCTTGACAAAATGCTCTTGAAGGACCTTTTATTCAATCACAGTCCTGCCAAGGTATGACCCGCAATTTATACTCCCACCAATCATAGGCTTTCTTTTGTCAGTAAATACAAATATGCATATCAATTGTATTAAGCCTAGCAAAACGGCAGTCTGGTAAACTGGTTTGGGTCGAATGGGTTTGGTCAAAACGGATTTTGGCCAAAATGGCTTGGTTTGGAATGAGCCGTATTAGAGAAAAAAAAAACTATATCCTTCAACAGCGGCAGGTGGAGCTAAACCCATTTGGACCCGTTCTTGTTAGCAAGTTTTGCAAGAGTGACCCATTTTAACCATTGTATAATTTGTGTCACCCAAATTAAACCGTTGCTTAATTTGAGGAAGACCGAAATGAACCCATGAGTTGAACAATGCAAACTGAATCATTCTTATTCTGAACAATAACAATATACGAAAAGTAATAATCTTTTAAGTATTTAACCGATTTATGTCTTTGTTTTAGGATGTAGCATTAGCTACTGTCTCAATGAGGCCAATTCCATTTCCGCCTGTTCTGGAAAAGCTGTCTCTTACAGACGCAAACTATGGATCAGTCAGACGATTCTACATACAAACTCCCGATGACAATGCCATCCCCATAACTCTACAAGAAAGTATGATAAACGAAAGCCCACCTGAAAAAGTATTTCGTCTCAAAGGTTCTGATCACTCCCCCTTCTTTTCAAAGCCCCAGGCCCTACATAAGTTACTAGTTGAAATTGCAAAAATCACATAAACTTTATACTTTATAGGGAGGGATGTGATTTCTACACCACAATAATCCAGTAATTACTTGCCATGCCACAACCATTTTTTTTACGGATTTACGGTTAAACTGTAAAACAGTTGTGGTTGTGTGTGAAGTAATGACTGTGGTGTAGAAATCATTTCTTAAAGTGTTCTCAGTTTTTAAATGTTTGCAGTTGCATAGGTGTACATGTGTTATGTTCAAATTTATTTCTTAAATTATAATAATAAATATACCTCATTTGTCATATTACTGGTTGATGCTTACGTGCATATTGAGTGTGGAATTGATAGAATATAAGTGATTTTGGAGTAACATTCATCAAATCACATTGTTGATCTCATGCTACAAAAAATATGTGCAAGTGTTTATGTTAATGTAAATCTTAAATGAGATAATTTGCTGAAATGATCAATGTGTCATAGTTTAAATATTAAAATCCAAAATTTCTTACCTAACTTGTTTTTATATGTAATTACTAAAAGTTGCACTGTTGTAGTATAGTTTTTAGTTATTACGTTGTTGGTCCCTGCGGTATTTGGTCTCACATGACAATATGACATGTGATAGTACGCTTATACATTTTTACCATTTAAAACAAACTAGGATTTTACCCGTGTCGCGCGTTGCTGCGACAGGCTAGCGTTTTGCGGTTATGTTACACGAACTACGCTGATGAGATTGGCCCATACTTGCAAGCCATCGAGAAAGTAAAAGAGGGAGTTAGTTCAAAATAAAACCAAAGATTCAAGCCAAAAAAACATGCAATTGATAATTTAAAACAAAGTTGCCTGATAATGATGCAATCAGTTGGTTTAGCAAGTCAACAACAATGTCATAGTTGAGAAGGAAAAAAAAAAGCCTAAACAATAAACATAGGAAATTATTAAAAGCAAAAAAACAAACTGTTAGTTAAATCTGCAATCAGAAGTACATTACCTAGGCAAAACAATAGTTTCCTCCATATGAGCATATTGAAGCACAATGTACAGCAACTGTGAATAAGTTTTACAGTAGTTCTTAACCTCCATCCATTCACCTGGTAAACGGATCTTCCTTTGACCTTTAGCCGCGCACCGCTAGATACTTTCACCGCACCGTCCTCTCCAAATGGAAGACCAACCTGTTGTGCTGAAAGGTCTCACTAACAGTTAACATCACTACCGATATAGCTCATTGCATGCGTTCTAGTTGCTAAGCAGCACCGGCTTCCAAAACTTGGCTTCACGGTAACGGAAGATGGTTTCAAGATACCTGATACAAAAAAAAAAAATTTTTAGCTCATTTCCCAGAATTGTAAAGACGTGTTCATTTTGATTTTCCTTTACTTGAAGTTTATCAGGTATGCATTTAGGTACAACGCACGTAAAGAACTTAGCCAAATATCTAGAAAGCTGGCGGCCATGTAAGGTCTGAAAACCGACAGAACAGGAGCCTGTGTTACTAATTTTAGCTTTCAAATGACACGCCGCTTTGAATTCCATTAAGAGGCGCAAACACACAACGAAAGCACAATCGGTTGCACTGCAGCGCCATGACAATAGGCAGCTACATCGAAAATGCTAAAGTCATATCGAAGGGAGGCCGCATTTAACACAATCAACAGGCTCAGGTGCACGACGGGAAGCCAATCGGTTGCACTGCAGAGGCACCATCACAATCGGCGCGCACATCGTGTACGCTAACATCATAGCCAGGAAGTTACTCATAGGAAAATCCGTGGAAGAAGACTGGCCCATTCACAGATTATAACACCGCAGCGGCAACGCCATGACAATAGGCAGGCACATCGCAAATGCTAACATCATAGCCAAGGGAGGCCGCATTTAAGACAATCAACAGGCTCAGGCGCAGAACGGGAAGCCAATCTTTGGGCCACAGTGGCACCATCACAATCGGCCACCACGTCGTATACGCTAACATCTAGCCAAAAACTTATTCAAAGGAAAATTCTTGGTGAAAGACTGACCCATCACAGATTATAAGACAGCAGGTGCCAACGACCAATTCTTAGGAAATCACAGCTAATTATAGCTATGGCAACTGTTGTAAAAAACATTACGCTGCTGTGGCAGAAAAGTATTACTGTAAAATTCCCAACAAAAGATATAGTTCCCAACATTTCACATAATAAATTAACCATCAACAATTTCAAGATTGATACATCCAACAAATGATAAATATATCATAAACTCATAACGTGGGACTATAAACATAAAGATACCTACACCATGATGTCAAAAAACATGAGTTATGTTTATATGTGGAATGCACAAAATGTCAAAACATATAGCGAGCAGCATATAGGCAACATAATGATTCAGCAAAACATAATCTAATAAGGGTGATTTTCAGATCAAGAACACCTTAGACAACCACCATCAAAGACAATCAACTTTACCCAAAACTCCCCAAAAAAGGCTGGCCAACAGAGTAGTGTTGTTCACAACACCAAAACAAAAACGATACGGTGATGGGCAAGGCACAATAAACCCCACAACAACACCTCCCCAATCACAACTGCCACCTACATGAAAAGAAAGTACCGACATCGTAGATAATCACCACCGTGCACCTCCAGGAGCCAACAAAGACCGAGGGGTGTAGCGCATAGCGAGCCACCGAATAAACCTCGTGCAGGTCAGACACCCATAGCGACCACCATCCCCCTACGGTAATCGGCAAAGGTAGAGACGACGGACCAGTCTACAGACCTCATAAAAATCCAGTAAGCAGAATAGATCGGTAGGCAAGGATGGTAAGCGGAACCGTCACCGTTCACAATGATGGTATCAAATAGAGGCATCTTCAAAATCGGTGGATCCGTCTCACCATCGCCTACGACCGTTTGAAGGTGTTCTCCGTTCAAAACTAAAGGTGAAGAAGATCAGAAGATAAAGAGGAAAAATAATTGTAGAATGGCAAAACCGTAGATAAGCTGAAGTTCAATTTTTTTTTGAAATGCGTACAGGGTTTTTTTCCCTCACTGTAGCTACTTAGGGGCTGTTTGGTTGATTAAGTGCTGAATCATTAAGATGTCTGAATGGTCAAGAGGTCTGTATGGTTAAGTGCTGAATCATTAAGTTGGACCTCTTAATGGTTAGTTTTCTTGTCCCACATTGGTATGAGAGTTTCATTAAGGTTCAGCCTAGTTCAGTGCTTAATGATTCAGTGCTTAATGGCTCAGCAACATCCCAAGTCTTAATGATTCAGCCTTAACCATTCCATTCAGAGGCTGAAACAAACACGCTAAATGCTGAATCATTCAGCACTGAATGGTTAAGAGCCTCATTAAGAGGCTACCAAACAGTCCCTTAGTAAATATAGGAGTTTTAATATGCAAACCCTGGTTGTGCATATATTTTAGACCAAGCTAAAGTCGATCTATCTAAGCAAGCATCAATTGTGCATGTTCAATTTATGCAGCTCCGGCAATTTTTTGAACGGGTCAAAATTTTCTTGGGTTCGCATGTTTGTAAAAAGCGAGTGTTTATCGGGTTGGGTTGAAATTCTACTGTTCGGCTCATCGCAAATTTGAAATTAAGACCTAATCCATTAACTCTCTTTTAATCCTAACTAATTAACCTTAGTCAATATGCAAAGTGGCACGTAAATATGAAGAGTTTTGATTGGAATAAAAATTTAATATTATGACCCAAAAAAACATAGAAATACGTATGGTTAGGGGAAATTATGCAGAAAAGAATCACACCCTTTACATAGATATGCAAAATTGTCTTGTTTCGTAGAATCACACGTCTCTCCCAATTATGTTTAGTTAAACCTAATCGAATACTAAATCAGGATAAACAACTAATACCTTTTAACCACCCAAATCTATAAGCTATTTATATAAACAATCCCAAACAACATAGGTGAACTACTAATTATCTAATTAGGGATGAGCATTCGGTAGAAAACACCGAAAATATCGATGCCAGTATTAGTACCGGTTCATTTTCGGTACCAAGTTTTGGTGATTTTCGGTACTCGTATTTTTGGTATCGGTTCGAACTGGTATTTATCTTAAATTATGAGTACCGTACTGTGTATTTTCAGTACCGGTACCAAGTTTTGACAAAAATCGGTATCGAAAACGGTATGGTACCGAGTTCATCCCTAATTTTGATCATTAATAATCTAAATACGTAAAAGAGGGGCAGTTAGGCCACGGGGTGTGGAAACTGCTATATTGGTGCCAACCTCATTTCCACATAGAACTACAAAAGCACCATCGCTGACTTGATTGCTCAAATTCCATAATTAAGTCAAAATTCACCGAAAACATTAATTTTCTTTGCCTACTTGCCTTAAATCCCAAATTTATGATTATTATTTAAGCATATCTTGCTTAAAACATAACTATAATGTGGCTCTGGCTCATAACGGGTTTTTGTATATTACCTAAATTTTCATGGAGAACTAGCATCCAATCTTGTACATAAAGTTTCATAAAAATGTAAGATATATTTCATAGTTCAAACATAGCCTTTACAAAATACAAGTGGAGTAAATGATACGAGAGCTTAGCTTGTTTGAAGCTTTATTTATTATGTATGTACATATAATAAATAAAAGTCATACAATTAGAAGACCCGTTTAGGCTCTAATGATTGAACTCATTTATTTTGAAAAGCTCCAATATAAGCTGGAGCATGAGTTTGAGCTCATTGAAGTTTGGCTCGATTCGATTCACAATTTTATCGATCCACTCTCGACTAGATAATGTGCACTCAGCTTGTTTACACTCTACTGTATATATGTTGATCTTCCGACGTTACTTGATGATTTGAAGATGAAATTAAATTGTTTAATCCTCCAAATTAAGTTTATCTATTTTTTTCCACTGACTATAACTCTTCATTTACACTATATAGATGGAATGGAGAAAGGGTGAAAATGAGAAAAAATCTTCAAACTCCTACAAATAATATGGCCATAAAGGCAAATGACATTTATATTCTTTCATTAAAAATGGCATGTAACTCACGTAACTCTTGATTTTGACTAGGTTTGACGTTCGCCAATTTACATGTTTTTATACTATGATCACTCTATGTTCAATCCTATATGTAGAGTGTAGAAATCGTCACAAGTTGTACATCAAGCTTACAAAAGTACATGTGGGCATCAACCTATTATTTCTTCTATGGTCTTGGTTAACATTTTTTTTTAACAATTATTCCTAGTTTTTTCTAGGATAAATACATCACCACCTTATTTTCCTAGATATCCTCTTGGGATAAAGAAGTTCGGTTAATCTCATTTAGATAAACTCATTAACTAATTATACTATGTATTAATTGAAACAGAAGTTGAATAATATCTCAAGGTGTTCTGGTAATTTTTTTTATGTTTGGTTTGATACGTGTCATCTGGTAGGCCACGTGTTTCTTTTAACCCTCCACCGATTATCATATCTCTTTCTCTTCCTATGTTTCAGACCACCTCTCTTTCTCCCTCCCCCTCTCTCTCTTTTTTTCTCGCTCACCCCCACCCGCTGTTTACACCACCCGCTGCTCGCTTGGTGGCTCGTGAAATAGTAGTGGTGGGCTTTGATAAGCTTTGTTAAAAATCAATGGTCAGCGCTAGTTAAGAGTCAAAAGATCTATAACAAAATATTTAACCAACTTGAACTAAGTGTCTGGGTTGGCCGTTAGGGGCATCAGATGAGATTCACGGACTGGGCCAAAGCCCATAACTCATATGGTCCAACAGGCGAACCCACAAACCGCACAAGCCCAATATTAGACACAACAAATGAGTCACGAAACTCATGTGATGTGAGTTCTTCCTCCCTAGTTCCGTCACACCGACACCCATATTCCCATCTTCCACTTCTTTTATTTATTTTTCTTCAGTAAAATAAACCAATTAAAGTTAAACAAAACCAAATAAACAAACAAATAACCCAATTAAGGCAAATATCTTGCATTAACATACGTGTCAACACCTAACTGGCTTATACAAGACCGTTAGAATTGAAATTCAAATTCAAAATCAATAATCAATATTATTAATGTGAGGGTATTAATATCCCAAATAACTTACCATTCCATTCCATTCCATTCAACCGCATGTAAATTTAGCATCCAACATTCCCCATCCCCTAAACTTTTATATTCCATTCCATTCCATTCATTCATTTACTTTCATCCCTCTGCAATCACACGTTTCTCTCCTCACTTCATTTCACGGTACGTTTCTTTATCTTCACCCTTCATATTTTCCTACTCCTGCTAATATTCATTTGTAGATCTATTCATTTTTCTGCGTAATATTATATAACTTTGCCCGATTTCATGATGTTTTGATTGCGTAAAATCTTCGTGTGAATTGATTTGTTAGAAGTTTGTGTTTCTTAATCTGCTGTATGAGTTTCTTCATATCGTGTGTATGTAACATCAAACACACGGTACGAAGAACTCATACAACATACAACAGATAACACGATGCACAAACTTCTAAGAAATCATTTCATAGAAGTTCTCAAGATTCTGTTATGTACGGAGATGAATAGTTTAATCTGAATTGACGTAGGGACACTGTTAATCATAGATCTGTTCGTTAATCTAGATGTTATCATGTAGATCTATTCAATGATTAGTCAATTAAAACACAAATAACATTGTAATAAAATAAAATCATTACACACAAACTGGCAAGGAAGTTAAATTAACTTCAAAACTAGATTAATAAAATGTGTTTGTAATTATAATTAATTTCTCCTATTAATATTAATATTAATACTCGAATTGCGATTTGAAATGACGCGAGGAATAACAGAAAATGGGCCGAGGCGTGAGTTGTGGCGGAGGGCAGAGTTCTTTAGGTTACTTGTTCGGAGTGGTGGTGAAGAGAGCGCGGTCAACACTCAACCGCCACCACAGACTGTTAACGAAGAGGCGGCTGCTGCTGCTGCTGCTACTACTGCAACCACTGTGCCAACATCGGAGTCTTTAGAACCGTGTGGTGTTAATGCTACAACTGAAACTGATGAGCCATCTCAAAAGACTCCCGAATCGTTCAGTATTATCAACCAAAATCCTAGTCCTGCTACTCATAACAGCACAACAAATAATTACCACAGGGCTGATGGACAGAATTGTGGCAATTTCATCACTGTATGCTTATTTCAATTCAGTTTTTATTGTCTATAATGAACTAGGGATGAGATCGTTACCGTACCAATACAGATACTGAACACTGGTACCGAAAATACTGATACCAAATTTCTGAAAAAGTGAGTAATGGGTACCATACCAAATCTATTGGTATGGCCCTGTTAATTGTTACAAAAAAATTCATCTTTATATGGTATTGTACCGATGTTCAGTACTCGTAACAAAAATAGCGTAATTGAATTTATGAAAATAGTGGGTACTGAATACCGTACCGGTACTTGCTACAAAATGCTCATCTGTATATGTTATTGGTACTGATGCCTAGTAGCGGTGATAATTTTTTTTGAAACTATCGGTACTGACGTACTGTACTAGTACTTGATACCAAATGCTTATCCCGTAAACATTTTAATTATTATATTATCCAGTTCCAAAATAGTTACATGTATGTGATCTGTTTCAGGACCGACCGTCAACCAAGGTCCATGCTGCCCCTGGTGGCAACTCATCCCTGGGTTACCTCTTCGGTGACGACAAGAAATGATGGAGTTGTTGATTGTGCACGTGTGAGGTACAGCTACTAGTCTACTACGTGTGCCTCAACATGTAGTTTTATATGCTGATTAACTTCGAATTCCAGCTAATATGCTGTCATAATAGTAATGTATCTTTGATGCACCAATGGAAAAATGAGTCACTTTTGGTATTTTCTATATAAGAATTAATGCTTGGCTTAATAATTTGTTTAATTTTTTTTAACAATTACACACCCATAATGAAACCTCGCACCCTTCAAATCCGGTCCCAAAGCACCCCCTGTAATAGTTTAATGGGTTCTACACTACATCATATATAAACAGGGAATAGAATTAAGGATGTTTATTCATGATCTAATGGTCCAGTGATATAGTGTTTGAAAATAGGTTGGGTACAAGATTTAGGGTTATATTCTATTCAAACCGTACCATAAACCCGTACCATAAACCGATGTGAGTATCTCAAGTCCCTTGGAATGTATATAAAATGCTAAAACCTTCTAATTATGTTTTTTGAAATAAGTTATAATTGTAAAATAATTTAGTATCAATCGTAAATTATTACTGTGGACATATTATCTGTTGAAGTTGATTATTTGTGCATATTGGTATATCATTATCATTAGCCTATTTAGACCATATGTAGTCGAGCGCGATGCTCGGCTGCCCTGAACACCAACACGGTGGGGCGTTATGGCACAAAAAGGGGACGGGGCGTTTTTGTTTGAGCGCTGGATTGAAAGTTTATCAAACCAATAATAAGCTGCCACGTCCCTTGTGTCTTTGTCTTTGTTTGAAGGTGATGGTCTACGGTGGTGGACTGGTGGTGATGGTATACGGTGGGGAAAGAAGAAGATGGAGGAGAGAAGGAGGAGAAAGAAGGTGTGTGTATGTTTGAGAAAGGGTAGAAGAAGAAGAAAGAAAAGAAGATGAAGTAGGGTGATCGGTGATTGTATACAGTGGAGAAAGAAGAAGGGTTTTAGGTTTTTTTTAAATAAAATAATTAGCGCCCCATTAAAATAGAGTTGGGTCAACAATAATGTTGGTGAGTCCGTCCGTGAGGGAAACTCCGAGTCGTAGCTGCTCATTCTTTCTAACTCAAACAGGTACTTGAACACACGCTTAAAATAGAGTTGGGTCAACAATAATGTTGGTGAGTCCGTGTGTGCGTTTAACTAGTTTTCAAATACGTTTTATCACGTCAAAAGCAAGTTTACATGCTTTAACACAAAACAGGTTTATCATTCACAAGCAGGTTCAATAAGTTTATATAACACATAGTGATGTACAAACCATACCTTAATTGGGGTTTAGCAGCCCCCAAGATAGAGCTGGCACTTTCAGACACGAATACGAAAACAAGACACGAACCTACACGACATTAACATGTTTCGTGTTTGACCTTAACAGGTTTTGTGTCTTTAGCAAGTCAACACGATAATGCCTTAATAGGTTTCGTGTCTAAACAAGTTAAAGACCTGTTAACATGTTAATAATTTTATTTAAAAAAGTTATATGGGGTGGGGTATACTTTATCCATATATGGACTAAAGATAAAGGAACCCTAATTTGCAATTTTTAAATCACAAAGTACAGACATGAACACCGCTTAGTCATCTCTCATCTTCTTTCTCAACTCCATCGCCCCTCGTCCATCGGCGCCGTCACCTGTCCACCGTCCGTGTCCGCTGTCACCCATCACTCACCCTCCTTCTCAACCCCAACGTCGCTCAGTCTCTCATTCATAAGTTTATGGATACGATTTCAGGGTTAATGTTTATAAAATAGGTTATTGTCTTATCGTGTCTTATTGTTTAACATGTTATAAACAGGTTCGTGTCTGGAAAAATGACATGATAAGTTATCGTGTCATGTTTACTTGTTTCATGTTTGTCTCTTATCATATTCGTATCTTAACATGTTGTGTCTGACATGATATACTAGCCCTACCCCAAGATATCTAAATAATAACCAAAGAGAGAGAAAAACCTTATCCATAGACTCGAATCTTCTAAGTTACACCGCCTTATTTTTATACTGGGCCTCAGCCTAAGTCCATCTTTAGCTTCCTAAGCCCATCTTTGATCAATCTTTATAAGCCTAAAGATCCACTCGTCCATGAGTCCAATATGTCAACTAATAAGTCCAATATGCAACCCATGAAGGTTAACAACAATATGAAAACCAAATAAAATGTCTTGAATATAAAAATGTAACAGCTAAGCATAATGAATATATCATTTTAACATCTTGTTTATTAACCAAAAAACTATCAGCACAAATTTAAAAAAATAATAATTTAATGAATAGAATAGTACACCAATCAACACAATTAAAAAATAAATCTCAATTGGGAGCTTCATCACTTGATTAACAAACCATTAAGCTTCACAGCTTCTTGCTGTTGTGCTGCAAATTTCAGGCTCTTAACAACTTCACTCATCGATGGTCGATCAACACTATGATCAGCCAAACACCCTTCAACTATCTTAACAAACTCTCTTAAGCTTTCATGAGCTATCTTCCCCTTTAATCTTATGTCAACCATCTTATAAACTGTCCCTTTAATAATATTACTCTTCAACCAGCTTTTTAACAACACTTGATCTCTTTCAACCGTTTGATCCTCTATTTTTCGACCACATAACACTTCCAACAACACCAAACCAAATGAGTAAACATCAGATTTTTCTGTGGGCTTCATGTTATTTGCAAACATACATTCAGGATCCATATACCCTATGCAATTGCCCAGAATTGCAGTGAGATTGGCTGAAACAGCGTAGAGTGGACCTGCGTAAGTGAGACCGTAATCTGAAACCTTTCCAGCCCATTTGTCATCTATAAGAACGTTCCCTGAGGTCACATTGTTGTGAAGAATGGTTTGCACACCACCTTTTATTAGAAAGTCTAGACCTTGTGCTGCATCAATGCATATTTGTAGCCTTTGTTTCCATGTGAGTGGGACGCGGTTTTGGGTGTCGTAAAGGTGGCTGCGAAGGCTGGCGTTAGCCATGTATTCGTATACAAGGATGATCTCGGATTTGTGGTAGCAGTATCCTATTAATGGGACTAAGTTGGGATTCCTGAGATAGGATAATGTCTCAATCTCTTTGCAGAAATCAGACATGAAGTTGGATTTTTTCGACCAGTTATCGATTATGAATTTCTTGAATCGTTTTATGGCGACCATTCTGCTTCCGTAGTCTATGTAAGCTTTGTACACAATGCTGAAGTCTCCGGTTCCCACTATTAGGCTTTCGTCGAAATTGTTTGTGGCTGAGTGAATTTCGGAGAGAAGGAACCGACGACAGCAATCTTCGTACGTCTTTGAGCTACTTATGGAAGTAAAAGAATCCATTTTTGCTGCTTTTACTCCATTCCAAAGCAAATCCCATCTCCAACTCTTCAGTTTTTTGAGCTTTAGGCTCTTTTTTGAGCTTGATGATGATTGTTCTGATCGCGGTGAGTTAGAAAACGAAAGGGTACCACTATATACTGGTTCTTCGGGTATGCACCAACCTGCGGTTTCTTGCTGCTCAAGTGCAAATTCAAGGCCTGAGATTATGCTAGCCATGCTCGGTCTTTTCTTGGGTTGAGTTTCCAAGCATTTTTCGGCTAAGTTGATGAATACTTTCAGGCAATGAGGTGAGACTTCGCCTCTTATACATGGGTCGATAATCTGATTAAGTTTCTCCTCTCGAATGCTCTGTCGGGCCCATATGGCAAGGCTGCGTTGATCTTCCTCAAGCCCTGGATCCACAGCTGGTCTTCCACATAAAACTTCAAATAACACGACACCAAACGCGTAGACATCAGATTTTCTTGATAGTTTACGCGACAAAAAGTAGTCAGGATCCAGGTATCCGACAGTGCCTTTGATGTTAGTGCTAACATAGGATTTCGCCAACATTTGGGTCGTGTTTTCACTTTTCGCTAGTCCAAATCAGAAACCTTACCAACGAAGTTCTCGTCTAGTAAAATGTTGGACGTCTTCACATCACGGTGAATGACTCCATGATGAGTGCCTGTATGTAAATAGTCCAGTCCACGCGCTGCACCGATGCATATCTTGAGCCGTTGTTCCCACGATAATGGCGTGAAGCTGCTCTTATCAACCAACCCGAGCTTAAAAAGATGCTCAGCGAGCGTCCCATGAGGCATATACTCGTACACAAGGATCATCTCACTTCCATCATCACAATATCCAATAAGAGAAACAAGATGATTATGGCGAAGCCTCCAAATCATTTGAATCTCCATCCAAAACTCGAGAGCACCCTCTTGTGATCGCGAACTCATTCGCTTTATAGCAACAGTTTTCGCCCCATCATCAATCACACCCTTATACACCGTTGCAAAACCACCCATGCCTATCACTAACGCCTTGTCAAAACTGCTGGTTGCTGCATTGATCTCCTCAAGTGAAAAACAACGACATGAATCATCCAATGATGATGATTGTGATTGCGATTTCGATAACATACTCTTCTTCCCAAGCTTTTCCTCCCAAAACCATCTTTGAATGTACACTATAATGTTTAATGTAGTAATAAAAAATATAACTTTCGTTGCAAACCGCGTTTAGGCTGCTAAAAACCGACAACTTTGCCATCCAGTTTGATGATGAATGCAGTCGAACTGCAGGGTTTGAACCCACAAGACTATCGTCCGGGTTACTAAGTTTAAAAACCTCTAACCCACTCAACTTTCCTTCAACCAACCCACTCTTTGAGAATATAACAATCAAAAGATCAGACTTACCTTTGGTTTTTTCGCCTCTCATCGTTGTAACATAGTCTTTATAGACAGCAACACCATACCCGCCTCCCCAATTGGTGACATTCGCGCTTTTCTCGACTATCTGATTGTTAAACATGATCCCAAACTCCCCATAACCGTTGCTAGTCTTCTTTTCGGGTTCGTGTTGACAAAAATGGAGCCTAACCAAGTACCTAAAGCCTAAATCTACAGGCAGTTTCCATGTAAAAGATGTTGTTTTCTTGATGTAAGATGATGTTGTTGACCATGATGTTTGGTAAACCTTAAGGGGTGCAGTTATTGTTGGTATGTTGGTGTATTTGATCATACTAGTAGCATGGTATACCTGGACTTTCTTGTGTCTTTCCAACATGTAATCCGTGTCTTTCGACCATCGTCGAAACATACCCGTGTCCTCGATTGGAGAAACCGAACTTCCACCTATGTTTAAACGGTAAACTGTCTCGAGTGCTGTGTTGTTGTCGATATAAAACTTGTACCTTTGAAGGTGAACCACATTGGCTCCTGCTTCGCCTTCGGGGGTGTAATAGAGTCCTGAAGGCATGGAAATGATTTCAATCCCGTTCACAAATGCGTACGTGTTTTTATTAGATGGAGAGAATGTTAGGGTCAATGCTTGATTTTCGTCGAGGCTGACACAAAACTCTTTAGAGAAAGAGATTACACCTAGCGCGCGAGCAGTTATCGAGGCACTGAAGTTGTGTAGGAGTTTGTACGGTCCAGCTTGTACCGTGAAGAAATCGGATGATGTTTCAAATCCTATGTAAGAAGCAGGATTGAAGTGTAACCGGATGAATTTTGGACCGGGATGGAGTTTAAACGTGTAGAAGAATGGGGAACGAGAGGCTCGGGCTGTTAAGTATGGAACGGGGTCACCCGAAAGAGATGTATGGACCGCTCTAGAGCTTATCGAGCTACCGGCTTGTTTTCTTGAAAGGCTGAACTTGGTACCAATATCGCCTGTCCATTCGCGTCCATCGAGTGCAGACGTGTTGCCAATCGCGCCACAGTTAACCACAATGTCGTCAATCGGGTAGTAAGGAGCTGGTAAATCTCCCTTGACAATCAAAATGAAAGAAACAATGAACACAAAAACTAGTGGATTTAGGTACATTTTAATGTTTTTTTTTTTTGTTTTTTTGTGTGTTATGGTGGGTGTGATGAACAAAATTTTTGAGATTTAGGTACTATACATTATGGAATCTGAATCAAATATCAAATACTGAATATAAATTATGGATATGTATACAATAACATCAGACATGCCTAGCACAACTCTATAAATAAAGTCTTGAAAGTTCACAAACTACACGTTGTCTCATTGTTTGCAAAAACAGTAGTCGATTAAATTAAAAATAAAATTTCGATATGGAGAATAAACGGAAACTATTGGATATAACCAATAAAATAAATGAGGTTGACTTTGATATAATTTTGTAGATAATATTAACTTTTGCTCATACCATTGCCGTTGAGTTGATCCGCGTGTCGCCCAAAATTAAAACTAGTATTATACCCGTCCGCTAGGACGGGTTCCTGAAATTTAGGTATTCAAACGATGTGTAGAATAAAAATCTTGATAACGTCCTATCGAACTTGGATTAGTAGGCACATAAGTTGTTAATTCACGTACACGTTGACTCAAATTTTGTTATTTAGTTAGCCAATTTATATTTCGTAACTCTTTTAAGGAAAAGACAAACAATAACGAAATACCCCGAAATATAAAATTGCTTATATGAATTATTACTAAATAGCAGTGTACCCGTCCGTTGGGACGTGTTTCTAAAATTTACAATATTCAAACTATGTGTACATTGTAGATCCTGATAAGTTCTCATCTAACTGAGATTGGTAGGCGCAGAAATTGGTTAATTCTCATACATGTTTACTCAAAATTTATTATTTAGTAAGCGCAACTTACCAAGTTGTTCAAGGCAGTATCACTAAGGTCTCATGTTTTTTATACCCGTCCGGTGGCCGGGTACATTAACGTAATGATGTGACAAGAACCAATACAACTACGATTTCATCTTTGGTTATTTCCAAAGAGTTGTATTCTTGATGTAATAATAGGATCAAATGGGTGTATATATGAACATCGAAGAAATTTCCAGTCAATAAGCCTAATTGGTCATTTTGGTTATTTCCAAAGAGTTGTCAGTTTAAAGAATTATACTCAAGGATCAAACAAAATCTGCAGAATAAAAAAATTGCCATTTGGAAATTCAAACAATAATGAGAATTGACTTCTCTTAAAGTCAAAATGGATCTAGTTCTAGGAATACCACAACCAGTTTGACCCAAAAAAGTCAACAATTATTATCAAGATTCATATGTACTTTCCCTTTTCTTAAATATCCCAAAAGGGTGAAGAATCAATAACATACTATGATCAAGACATGCCCACTTCATTCAGTTGGCCTCTGACTCAAAAGAGGAATGTCCCGCACCGTTTTTTGCACAAAAAAAATGATATGTTTTATATACAACCAGAATTTATACAAAAAATGTTTGACCCACTCAACAGGTTTTTTTTTTATCTAATTCCGATTGGTACATATCAAGCTTATGCTTGTCATCATAGAAGTATTGCCTAGATATTAGTTAACACAGAAATTCAAAATAAAAAAAAAAAATAAATAAAGGTGCAACTTGTCCGTGTAGGTTGTAGCATGACAAAAGTTACGGATTTCTTCCCTTAGCTTCACGAACTACACCAACAGTTCCTAGTTTTGGATTTCATCACGGATTTGGTCCCTGGCATGGATGTTATCAGATATATTATCACATGCTCCTCACATGAAGAACACTTTGGACATTTTAACCCCAAAACAGACCCACCCATATTTTGACATGCCAAAGGGACAATTTTTGTAACTTACCCTATGTATGACTATATGAATAAAAGAAAATTTGCTGCAGACCATTAATTAAAAGAAGACCGCAAAAGTACCTGAGTGCCACTACCATCATCGCTACCACCATCCGTGCTCCCATTTTCATCCCCATCTTTCCCGCCATTGTTATCGCTACCAGCTACCACACCCTTTGATAAACACTTAAAAACCAAACCCATTGAGTCATGAGAAGACATCACTACACACGATCTCATAGCATCAATTTGGTAAGCTTTTGCAGGATATAGCTACAGTTGCTGCTCATTTTGTTTACAAGACTAAGCCAGGCACTTACTAATCACAGGGACATTCTTGCGAGACTTGTGGCTCATAATCTTGCATAAAATACCGATTCCTGAAAGGAAAGGCATGACTACTTCAGTTAAAACAATGTCAATGTGAATGGATAAATTTTCCAAAATCTTCCAGGCTTGTATTCCATTGGCTGCTTCAATAACTGCCAGAAAAGAAAGGACAACAAAACATAAATGTGTTAGATAGTCACCGTGATATGCGGACATACAAACATGAATCAAGATTGCACTTAGAAACTATGATGACTATATAGACTAACTGCAATGGCAAACATCAAATAAATTGATATGTGGCTAATCAAGGTTTTTATGAAAACTGTCAAGGGATATCTATACTCTATCTATCCACCAAATAATTATGTGTGTCATAGTTATCAAATGTGTTAGGCACACTTAAGGCGCATAGGCCTCGCCTGAGGCCTAGGCGCAAGGCGTAGAAAAGGAGAGGGCCCGAGACAAAAAAAGCGAACAAAGGTAAAAAGTAAACATATATTGTGTATTAGTAAAATAGTATTATTTTTTCAAATAAAATAACAAAAACTATTGTATAACATTTAATATTTTCTAATTAGTATCAAAAGTTTTAAAATATTAGTGTAAAAAGGTAGTTTTCATTAGGTAAAAGTAGAAATTTGGTTGGAATCTAGCCATAATTTAGAGAACTCGGCTGGAAAATATCGGGAGTTTGGGACTCTCACCGGAATCTGCGCCTAAAGTCCTAAACCATCACATGGAGGATTAAGCGCAATTTCCTCGACTTAAAGCGCTCGCCTCGCCTGAAAAATGGCCTAGGCACATGAGGTGATGGCTTTTAACAACTATGATGTGTGTATGTAACTGGCTTATGGTATAAGAAATATACTACTCCAGCGATTCTAGGTTCATAGTAAACTATGACTCTATTTACATTAAGCAAACCGATAGAATAATGCATTAAGTTTTCATGAAATACAGGCCAACAGACTAACCTTCATAGTTACAGTTGCGGAGCAAAGAAATGGCAATCTGATGAGTACAATCATCATTTTCAACCAACATGACCTTAATGGATCTAACATGGAGAAACCTCTCCCAGTGAACCAATGACCCTTGAGGCTGTTGTTGAGGTGCTTGAACAGCAGCATTCCCCTGCACTGCCACCTGACATTCATCTTGTCCACTTTCATTAACTTGACTATTTCCGGCTGGTTCATCACCCACTTGTGAACCTGGCCCATTGCCCACAAATCCATTCACATCTCTCCGATGTTTAGCTTTCACAAGTTTATTCACCTGATGAACTCCCTTGCTCCCTCCTTGGCTACCAGTCATCTAAACGTGTCCTGCTAACTATATCCAAAAACAAAAATTGCGAGAAAGGTCAGAAAACCATAAAACCATACTAATACTTGTCAAACCCTTTTAAATTCAAAAAAATAAGCAGCAAATAGCAGCCACATCAAGGTATCCAATTTCTTCAAAAATCAAATACAAAACCTCCTACCCTAAAACAAATACAAATACACATATCAATCTAGCACCATTATCAACACAACTAAACCAAACTCTTCCATGCCTGCACGAACGACGTCCTGGACTCACTCTTTATCCCTGTTACAAACAACAGCAAATTAGCCAGCTCTATCAAATAGTACTTTGTTACATAATGTCTCATGAAGTAGAATTTGTTACATAATGTATCATGAGGTGGTGTCAACAGTTTCTGTCCTTCCAAATCATGCCCCTTCACCCCTTAATTGTGAAGCATATGCAACAGGGGCTCCACCATAAGTTGGAAATTCCGACACTTTAACCTAAAACGAAAATGTTTATGAGTCAAAACAAAATATTATAGATTTGGCACTTGTATGACTTAAACACACACCTAAACAGTCTCAAATCTTACCAAGTAATTGTACCTAAATCACCACATTTTGAAGGTACCTGCAAGGTAAACACACACCTAAACAAAATATTAGTGCATCATGCATATCCACCAAAAATATTAATCTTAAGGTTTTATAAAAACCAAACCAAATAGAACTATAAGATATAAGGTGTCGGTAATTAGTACCTTCAACAGCTCAATTTACACGGCTGATATTGCATATTTTTTCTAAAAAAATTCATCTATTGACAGCATGATTATGTGATTTTTATTAAAAGAAGTGCTTACCACCTATGTTCGTCTTAAATCGTTTCAAGAAGATATCCATCATTCCTCTCTCTATAAATCTGAAATCAAATAATATTAATGAGTAATCAACATAAACCTCACCTATTTATTTCCAATGTAGCAGGTTGCAAAAGAAGATGCATCCTGTTCAAAAACTTGCGGAACTGGATTATAATCTTAGTCTGAACCAGATGTTCAGATTGTCAAAATAAAACACTATTAACCCCATGGCACCTTGTCCAAATATAGCCGCTAACATGTATGGTTACTGACTTACTATATTGAAATTATAGCTACATGTTAACAGCAAACTATAATTTAGTATAAAGTTACATACATGTGAGATTAAGGACACGTCAATTTTAGAATTCGTAAGTATTATTAAGATTCTATATTAAACTATATACTTATTCTAGGAAAAAAAATCAAGTAGGAAATCACCATTAGCGTTGGACTGAGGTGAGCACACGTGTGTCAAAACTGAATACATATGCCAAATGCCGTGTTTACTGGTTGCATCATACGAAAACTATTTGTATGTCAGTGTGAAGTGTGTTTGCATAGTGATGTAGCATTGCACTTATTTTAATTATGAAAAAAGGATTATTGTGTAACAGGTCGGTTAGTGATTTAAACATGCCAAACAGCTAACGCCTTTAAAATGCTTTAGTGTTGGAGGTTAGACAAAATGAAATAGTGTTTTCCAACAACTTAAATATTTGTGCATCTCATGTACTCATTCATAATTAAAATCAAAGGTGCACTAAAAGTGTCAAAATCTATAGAGTTTCGATAAAAACTGCACGTTTTGGGCTAAAAAAACTGCAGCATTTTTTTTCAATAATTTAAAGCATTCGTTCAAATACGACCCTAATTTGGGATGCACTTCTTGAGTACAAAAAACTGCAGTAATAGGGGTCACATCTCTGCACGTTTGGGGCTAAAAAACTGCAGCGTTTTTTTCAATAATCTCCAGATTCGTTCAAATATGACCCTAATTTGGGATGCACTTCTTGAGTACAAAAAAACTACAATAATAGGGGTCACTTCTCTGCACTTTTATGAGTTAAAAACTGCACTAAAAGTGTCAAAAATCTATAGAGTTTCGATAGATCATATGCGTCAAATATTTTAAGTTTATGGGAAAAAAACTGCAATCTTGTTGAGTAATATTCTGCACATGTATGCACTTTTGTGTGTTAAAAAATGCACTAAAATATATGAAAATATAGAAACAAAACAATAAAGTGTGTAGGCATATACATATTGGTATGAACAAAAACAAAAGAGCAATGCATTTACTTCAAATGTATTTGAAATAAGCGATTCATCTTAATTATGAATGAGTACATGAGAAAAATTAACCACTATTTTATTGTAAAATTCTTAACAGATGGTATCTTAATAGAATTTGCCTCAATAACCAAACATAAAAAAAAGATATCTTGCCATTGTCATTGTCAAAAAAACAAACAAACAATACAATACAAAACCAAAAAAAATTATCGACGATTTGTAAGGCCATTGTCATTGTCAAATTAAGATATCTTCATAAAATTTGCCTAAATAACCAAAAATAAGCAATAACAATGGTTCAAAAGTAAAAAAAAAAACAATACAAAACCAAAACAATCATCGACGATTTGTAAGGCCATTGTCATTGTCAAATTAAGATTATTAATGGGAATCAATAAAGAATAGTTTTTTCATTAAATCACTCATATTACTTTTATGTATCAAGAAGGAATTGTAAACCCAATTGCAATTCAGTAAGTGAGAAATTTGTAAAGATGAAACAGAATTGAAACAATCTCTAAGAAGTAAGAACACAAACACGCCTGTTGATTTAAAAAAAAATCATATACAGTTCCATAAAACCAACATAATTTGTGATCAAAATAAGTCATTAAAAGATGGAAAAAGTGAAATAATTTCTTTGATTGATTATACTTACTTGATGATGAACCAACAAAACAGTGACGGCGAAAACTGATCTGCAGCCAAACGAAGGTGTTTAGGGATTTATCGATGTTCTAGGAAACGACATATGGCTAAGGACTCACCGAAAAACTGACCGGCCACTATCAATTATGATGTAAACACCACATAGTCGTGTCCGGTGACCGGTGCTTCATGGCCGAATCCTAGCCATTGCGTGATTCAGGACATTTAGCTCTTTTATTACAACCCATCAACATGTTCATGACTCATCTAACTATCCACAATATGATATAAATGGATTTTATAAATATCAATATCCAAATCAGAGATAATACCTATGGCATTAATAAATATAAGAACTGTATTTGGACTCGTTTCAAAAAGTCTACCGCTACAAATCAAAAAGATAGACAACAACTATGAAACATTACGCAGACAATTCCACAAACACTTGGCGTGCTAAACAATTAGAAAACAATAAACCAAAAATCGAACCAAATCACCAACAACAAAATCAAATACATGAGAGGCAAAATTAAAGGAAACTTACAGGAAGAACATGCATGAAAGGAACAAAAAACGAAAGCACCGCAACTGACCTGACCACCAACACCTGAAACAAAAAGACAACAACAAAATGTAACCGCTACATAAATCGAAAATTTCAGAAGAAAAGCATAAGTAAAGACACAATCATAGAACAAAGAAGAAAATTACGAAGAGCAACCACCAACAACCGTTACCGTTCTGAGCCCGGTCAAGACACGATCACAGAAGACGAAAAAGGTTATGAAAATCAAAAGCCACCAACCGTTCATAGCTCCGATCGCAGAAGATTTAAGGCTTTCTCTCTCTAAAAGTGAGAGAAGAGTACCAATATCCCTCAACGATAAGCCAAGAAGTGATGATAATTTTCATTAGGTTTTGGAAAGGAATTAGAGGAAGGGAGGTAAACTGAGAAGAAGGAACGGGAACCGATTTAGGTGAGGTGGAACTGACTTTATAGGGATGAATTTAGGCGGCAACGGTTGGGGGAGCCTACCCACGTCCCTAAACTCCTGATAACCAGGTAAACTGCAAACTGCTTTCTCAAGAAAAAAACTAACAAATTTTTAGAGTAACTACCCAATTATTGTGGCTGAGATTTAATCTCAAGAATAACCACCCAATGTAAATGGTCAAGATTAAACCAAAATCAGTTTTTTTTCCTAAAAGTGGTAGTTATTATGGTGGTGAACAATATAGTAATAATAATACACAAAAGGGGCATGTGTGAAATATATAGTGAATCAAACTCACTTTTTAAATGATTTTATTCTATAAATAAAAAAAGTTTAGGTAGTATGTTATTTAAGGAAACTAGTGTGTTTGCAAGGTTGCGCGACGGTTGAATACGCTATTCGACAACAATGTACGCTCTACAACCATATCAATTTGCTAAAGAGTCAAAATTAGTACCAAAACAAACATTATCAAACCAATATCAATCATAAAAACACATACAATTCTCCAAAACATGTGACACCACTAAAACATTGACCGACGTCGAAGTACCGGTCAAAGATAAAAGATTTATACTCCTAAATACCCTAGACTAGTAGTGGCAAATAGGGTGTCGAACCACAAATAGCTCGTGGTTGGGGTATGACTTCAATTGATTGCATAACATAATATAAAACTTGAAATTTGATTTGTTGATGTTGATTATGTAACGAAAACTAATTAAAATTTAGAAAAGCAAATAAGTAAACAATGAACACAACCAAGTATTAAGTTTGATAGCACAATTAGTAAATTAAGTTTTGAAGATCAATCATGGAAGATTATATAGACATAACCTCATTAGATCAAATGTTAATTGATATTGAAAGACCAATACTTGTATACCTAAGCTTACAACGATTAGACACCGATGTAATTAGACTATCACAAAATGATCACCATCAAATACAAACATGTTAACATAACCTTCAATCATATATCTTGACATTCAACGATTAAACACCGATTAATTCAAAATACATGAAGTGATTTTTGGAAACAATGTTTAGAAGCAATTTACATAAGAAATAACACATGAAAACTAAGCAAATGTCATAGACCTCTAACAAATACCATAAATCCATGTCCAACAAAGATAAACAACTCAACTTGAACTAAATGGCACACAAACCCTAGCCCTTGGTTGTGATCACAAGGGTTTTAGCCACACATGATCATGCTTGATGAAGAAATGTTGCGATTTTGGTAACAATTGGAGCAATCTTGATGTTAGAACACTTTGTCAATGAGTATTCTTTGTTCCTTCAAGTCTCTAGGCCTCCAAGGATGAATGATAGTCGAAAAACCCTTGGAAAAACATTTTTATTCGGTCAAAAACCAACAAAAACCGCTCTGAACCGTCAGGCGGCGTATTTTACGCCAGAGGGCGTATTTTACGCTAGAGTAATCTTCAGTTACGCCCAAAGCCACGGCATACGCCACCAAAATACGTCAGAGGGCGTATTTTACGCCTAAGGGCGTATTTTACGCCCTTGTTGCTTAAAACTTCATCTTTTGCTTTCCATTCTCATTCCGCATGTTTCCGGTCCGTTCCAAGATGCTAAACCCATCCAAAATGCCTTCAAACATCACCTGAAACATGTGCAAATAAACTAGACAAAGTAACTTGTTTCCAATTGCATTTGATGGTAAAAAATGCGATTACAAAGAAAACATTATACATTGGAAACGTACATCAACATTCCCCAACTTAAAACTTTTTCGTCCCGAAAAAGATAATTGCAATGGGATCAGACTGGTTTGTAATCCTAAAACACTTTGTCTCCCCGAAGAATTGAGAATAGGCTTGATAGATAATGTATATTTCTATTAGTTGCAACCTTCAAGTGACTTTGATTGTAACACTTGGGTAATGACCAGCTTTAGATACACACATGTTTTTCACCAATGTAAGCTAAGGTCATAAGGCATACCCAACCCACAAGACTGACAACAATCAAGAGGACCAAGCAAGCAAACAGATATGAATTACCTAATTAAGCCTAACATGCCTCAACTTGTCAACACCTAAAGTTTCGCACTCCTCACAATTGTCTCACTCCCCTCGGGTTATTTGGTGGACTAGTATTAATGATACTAGTTTTTTTTTTTTTTTTTTTTTTTTTTTGAAACGATCAACCCACAATTGCAACATTATTATCATATGCTAGTACAGAAATCAAACCATAATCTAATAACAAAAGACTAAATGCAAATCAAGAGGACTTCATGGGTTGGCTTGGGTTAAAGGTTTGGAACTAGTGTTGGAAAATTGGTTAACAGGTGATGAGAATCCGGCTTCTTCAAACATAACAGAAATAGTAAAGGACTAACGTAACTCGGGTTATTTTAACCCGTATATACAATATTCTAATCTATTTACTTTGGTCAACCGACCTCATGCATAACATTTCTTTTTCTTTTTTTTTTCTTTTCTTTTTTTTTTGCATATAATATATAACAATAAACTGATCAATCAACTTCAGTCCGGATCTCATCAAGAAGGTAAGAAGGAATATTAGAGAATGCAAATTGGGTGAATATTAGTGGGTTATACAAATGAAGGGAACAAGCTCAAATTGGGAATCTAATGGACACTTAGGTAGGTTAATTAAATGAACTGGTTTTAATCAAAAAGGATATCCTAATGCCTCTATCACCTTTCCACAAATCTTAGTTTAAGATCTTAGAATGTATAACTGCACTAGTTCTAACATAATGTACAATTATGGGCAACCCTCTACAAAGAAATGAGCATGATAAACATAGATGGAAATGCTCGAATAGGCTCAAGTTCTCACGGAAATGGAAGGATATGGGTAACAGTGTGAAACATGTGTTGACAAGCATATGACATATTACCCTTAAATAGGTATTTCTATTTAATTAACTTACTAAGCCAACTCTATCAAGCAACTTAAAGGGCTAACCATGCCAAAGAACCTAAGCTTAATCACTAGTTATGACATGCAATGATTTATATTACCTGATCATACTTACATGCACAAACCTAGTTACACGAAGTTTTTTTTTTTTTGGTACAATCATCACAAGTCCCATCTTCCCCCTTTTCGGATCAATTTCATGTGTAAGCATCACACACCATAATTTCATCATGTCCCATTTTGCATGCAATCCTTTTTCAAAGACTTAAACTCCTTCATTTATCAAGCAAACAACTTAACATTTGTGACATTTAACAACTTGAGTTATTTATTATTATTATTTTTTTAACAGAAAATGAAACTAGACGATATGCAAACTCAAAACAAACATAAAAACATTAGGATTCCTACATGCAACACACACAAAAACAAATAAATAAACATAATCACATCACTACGCTCATGCAAACACAAAATAAGAAAGGAAAGGAAACATGCACCTTATCAGAAGAATTAATGGGAGCTGCCACCTGCATCATGACCTAACTGAGGGTGGGAAGGCTGAAACAGGGACTCCATCAAGCTCGTATGTATAGCTTGCATGTTGGACTGATCTTGTTGTGCACCAGAGCTATAATTGAAAACGTGTTGCACTATGTATATTACATGAAGTAGTTATTGTAGTTGCTTGTATATGAGTAAAATACTGAAGTAGTATTTTCTTGGAAACCTAGAAAATGTCGACTAAACCATCCATTAATATTAACTGTTATCCTTGACCACCTGTTGACCCCGCTTGTCATGCCAAACTAGTAAGATTAGGCGATAAGTCGATCTATCGAATAGCCATCCGAGTCGCGAAATCCCCCCTAACATACAGAGACAAAAACATTAGAGTACAAGATGACCAGCTTTATCCGATGGAAACACCTTATCTACACGACTAGTTAGGTGTACCATTACCTAACCTAGGATTATGTAATTGTATCAGGACCTTGAGATAATACCTGATTGGAATAGCAAGTGTTAAGCAACCGTTAAACAGGTGAGTTCTATGAATGTTTTCAAATGTGAGCATGCTTGTCCAAACTGGTAATTGTTAATATTGCACTCATGACTGTTAGTACGCATGTTTATAATCTTATCACACAAACACACGATATTTGTGGTCCCTTATACGTGCTGCTATGGCAGGATTTGTCGGTACTATATCTAGGGTATAGTGGGCATGTTTGAAGTCCTGTTGACACCGTCACGAGGGCCCATGCGTGGGTGCTGGCGTGGCGGAAAGATTATAGTGACATGGGCAGATACAAGTCATGATTGATAATATATAATATGGTTTATAAGTTGTGTATATTCATGAACTCACCAGCAATGTCTGACATCATTTTTAAGCATGTGTCACAGGTAGTGATGGCTAGTTCTTGTGCATGTTGTTTAGCTTGAAGCGATGTGACCAGTGGAATAGGATATCCTAGTTCATGTGGTGCAATGGAAAAGTATATCTCCAGCTAAGAATAGTTGATCAAGCTTTGTACCTTTTTAAGTTACCAACTTTGTACTTTATAGTTATATTAATAACATAAGATGTTTTATCTGTAAGTTGGTATCAATTGAGTATGGTGCATCCTTATCTGGGTGTGGGTAGCACAGTTGGTATTAGAGCCAAAGGTTTTAGCGAATTAGGTATTTTGTATGGATATCTATGCTTTAACCTTTAAGATTAGGCCTGCCTTAAGTAATCTACATATAAGTTATTTGCAGATAAGGATACCTAGTAGATAAAGGACCTGATTTTATATGTAAGCATGATATAAATAACCTTTTGATATATGAGTGATCATTGAGTTTGAATACGAACCTACTGAGGAGGTAGAGTTATTTGGAAATAAAGATGGCGACAACTGTAGTATATAAACCCTAGTGATTCTATAAGTTTAGTACTCCTCGTGAGATAGTAGGATTACTGATTGAGACTTAGAGGACAAGAGCCATCAGGGTTAACTGAGGTAAAAGCTGAAAACTGGACATTATTAAATGTAGAAGTCATAAATAAAATCTCTCAGCAAGAATAAGTTGGCGTTGAAGCCTTGTGAGGGTGCCAGATTGACATAATATAAGTCATGGACCCAGTGAGGGTGCCAGATTGACATAAGGTGTCATGGACCCGGTGAGGGCAATAAACTTGTGTGTCTATGTGCTATAATTGAAAACATGTTGCACTATGTATATTACATGAAGTAGTTATTGTAGTTGCTTGTATATGAGTAAAATACTGAAGTAGTATTTTCTTGGAAACCTAGAAAATGTCGACTAAACCATCCATTAATATTAATTGTTATCCTTGACCACCTGTTGATCCCGCTTGTCATGCCAAACTAGTAAGATTAGGCGATAAGTTGATCTATCGAATAGCCATCCAAGTCGCGAAATCCCCCCTAACATACAGAGACAAAAACATCAGAGTACAAGATGACCAGCTTTATCCGATGGAAACACCTTATCTACATGACATCATAGGAAGAGTCTTGAGAAGAAGAGAATGCAGTTGATTCTAATCCAATTAAATCTAGAAAACGAAAATCCTCAAATTGTAATCACAAGACCTTCATTTCTTGTAACCCTCATACCTTCGATAGGAAGAAAGGTGCCATCAGATCCCATGTATAGTTAAGTAAAGTGGAAACTATTTTGGAAATAAGCAATTGCCTCGAAATGGATAGAGTTATGTTTGTTATTCACGCATTCAAGGTTGAGGCATTATTTTGATGGAGGATATTGAAACAAACCCGAGGCAATGATTTGGCTGATAGTTTAACCTGGAAAGTATTAATAGGACCGTTTACTTAATACTTATGTCCCCCAAGAAAATAGATAGAACTGGAAATAAATTAATGTATCTTGAGCTTGGGAATAGTTTTATTGGGTTGACACCCCCACTCTTGGTTAGTCGCTTTAACCGGATTCAGTCATCAAGAGAGTGCTTGTATTTCACATTTATTCATTGTCTTTAAAGTACAATGGGCGAGGCACAAAATTCGTCAAGGTTTGGTTACAGGCTCATGTGAGTCACATAACGATCATTGTCTTAGCTAGGCAATGGTTCAGTCTTCCAAGGTTTACATACATCAAAACCTGTGGACCAACTTTATTGTTGACATATTTTATTTGCATGTTTTTCAGGCAATTAATCATGGAGCATGGAATTTGGATTGCGCACAGGCATCTGGGGATATTATAAACCGGTCTTTTGTCAAATGATTAGAACAATGTCATTGGAAGTATGGTTTTTAAGACAATATTTTCTGTTAAATTGTTAATCATTGATGTATTTTAATATATCTTTGAATCTATGAATTTGATGCTTGCGTGACTTATGTGCTTGAAAACCTTTCAAAGTTACATCCCGTGTTTCCGCCTAGACGGAGTGTGACAGTAATCATGTGCAACAACTTTGTAGGGGACCTTGTTTTCACAAACCCCGAATTTGGATAAAATAACGACATCATCCTCGTGAACATGACTGTCAAAAACTTGTACCAAGTAACCCTTAATACAGGCCTAAATCTTATCACCCTGAAAATAACCATAAACAAAACATCAAGATTAATCATAGCAACTCTCATAACATAAACATATAACCATAAGATGAAGATAAGAGAACATCATTAACCTCAGACAAAATATAACCATAAATAATCAAAGCTATGACGTTACCTTCTCGTTGATCAATATCAGCTCCATCTTAAAATTTTAATTCCAGTTTTGTATGACTCGGCACTTCATGTACCACATATCTTTGGTTGGGTTTAGATCACAAACAAAACTAAGATTGTTGTTCTCAGTGTCCATTGACATGGCTTTAAAAAACTTCTCTGGATGAGATGATGGTTAGGAAAACCTATGTAGAAATTTAAAAACTGATTTTATAAATGGCTATATTAGTTATGCCCTTATGGTTATAAAGGAAACTTAGTTATGATTATACCTGCATCATAATTAATGAACCACGCTTCCATATGTTAATTTAAAACTTCCTTCTTAAAAGTTCAAACTTCGGCGGCTTAACAACTGTTAACAGATATTCATAACATCTGCTTGTTAAGAAAAAAACTCAATTATTGTTCTAAACAGGTGTTCGTTAATCAAGACTAACGAACAGATGTTGTTGAGCTCAAAAGATTTTAAAGTAATGAGTGACCCACATATTTTCTTGAATATTTTAAGTAGAGTAATGAGATCATTATTCGCATCAGCCAGACATTGTTGGCTCACCTCTATGATTGATACATCAGCGTTCTTATGTCATTGAAGACTCTCCTATAATAGTAAATATAGATAGATTAACCTGAGTTTGTCGGAGATCATAATAACCTAGTAATAAAATAAAATAAAAGAATTATCTATTCCATACTAATTAATGGCCAAGAAATTAATATCTTGTAGCCTTCTTGGCGACGACTTTCTAAGTCTACTCTGATGCAAGAAGACAAGCTTTTCACTGCCTATGATTTATTATAAATCAAATTATAAGAACACTCTAATAATTAAAACTTTTATCCAATCATCACAGCATCATGTTAAACTTCAGCTTACCCGTCTTTTACGTGGTTCTACTCTTCGCCTCCACCATCACCACTGTACAACCATACAACGCCACCGATCGCTTCTTCGTCGCCTGCGGTTCACCCTCCACCATCACTACTGACAGGAGATGGGATGGTGATCAGAATTCCCGATTTGTGCCTTCAAACATCAACACCACTTCGTTTCCTTCCACTCCCTTCCAACCAGATTCTTCTTTATTCGGAACAATCCCATATTCTTCTGCTAGAGTTTTTAAATCTTCTTCTTTCACGTACAAATTTCCGGTGTCTCAAGGCCCCAAATTCCTCCGCTTATATTTCTATCCTGCCACTTACTCTGACCTCAAACCAGAACAATCTTATTTCTCAGTGTCATCCAATGGCTTCTCTCTCTTAACCAACTTCAGTGCTTTCCTAACCGCCTCCTTTTTGGAAAAGCCCAGCTTTATCAAAGAATATACTATCCATGTAAAGGATACCCAATTCCTAAATGTTACCTTTACACCCTCACCCAACTCATATGCCTTCATCAACGGCATTGAAATCGTTTCAATGCCCGAAGATCTTTACTTCAACTCTTACGTGAAACCGGTTGGGATTGCTACAGGACCCCCTGTTACCAACGAGGTGGCGCTTGAAAATATGTACAGGTTAAACATGGGTGGGATACAAGTAGCTGCTAACGAGGATACTGGTATGTACAGGACATGGGATCGAGATGATGACTACATATTTGGACCAGCTAATGGGCAGACACCTTATTATGGTCCAAATCCAATTATGTATACCAAGGAGACACCCAATTATACTGCACCTGAGCAAGTTTATCAAACCCAAAGGAGTATGGACAATATGTCTGACTTGTACAATCTGACTTGGATACTTCCTGTTGATTCTGGGTTTTATTACAATCTCAGGTTCCATTTTTGTAACATTAGACCAGAATACAATAAAAGTGGTCAGGTGGTTTTTAGAATCTTCATTAATAATCAAACTGCTGAGGATGTATTTGATGTGTTTGATTTAGTTCGAGATAGCTGGTATCCTGTATTCCAGGATTACGTTGTGTTTGTCAGTGGCTCCGATGGCAGCAGAGGAAAGCAGTATTTGTGGGTCGTTATGCAACCTAATTTTGGTCTTTCTGAATATTATTTTGATGCTTATTTGAATGGTTTGGAAGCCTTCAAGCAAAGCTTGGATAGAAATCTTTCTAGCCCAAACCCTGACCTTATTAGTTCTACAACGCCACCAACCAGCCAGACAACTGCTGCAGAAAGGAACAAGAAGAAACCTCCATATGCCGTGATAATTGGAAGCATCGGAGGAGCGTTAGTCTTGTTGTCTATTCTAGTTCTCATAGTTTTCCAGAAACGAAGGCGAGTCAGACACTACGGTGCCACCAAAGACAAGTCATCATATGGCCATGCATATAATGAATCAAAGTCATCGCATTCCACACTGCCATCAGATCGATGCCGTCGTTTTTCACTTCCAGAGGTGAGAGCAGCAACAAATGAATTTAATGACGATTTCATCATAGGCATAGGAGGGTTCGGTAAGGTATACAAAGGGTACATGGACAACGCTTCAACTATTGTTGCAATCAAACGGCTCAATGAATCATCCAATCAAGGTTTACAAGAATTCCATACGGAAATAGGGATGTTGTCGAAGCTACGCCATGTCCAATTAGTGTCCCTGATCGGTTACTGTGATGATGAGGGAGAGATGATACTAGTCTATGATTACATGGCGCACGGTACTCTACGTGAACATCTATACAAGACAAACAACCCTCCTCTGTCATGGAAAAGACGTCTCCAAATTTGCATTGGGGCAGCAAAAGGGTTACACTATCTCCACACGGGTGCAAAACGTTCAATAATTCATCGAGATGTCAAGTCCACAAATATCTTACTAGATGAAAATTGGGTTGCTAAGGTGTCTGACTTTGGTTTGTCAAAGCTAGGCCCTAGAGACCAAGCACAAAACCATGTTAGCACGGTGGTGAAGGGTAGTATCGGGTATTTGGATCCCCAATATTACCGAAGCCCAGCAACTAACGGATAAATCAGATGTGTACTCATTTGGAGTTGTTCTGCTTGAAGTGTTGTGCGCAAGACCTGTAATCATTCAAGCACTACCCAACGAACAAGTGAGTTTGGCAGAGTGGGGGAAGTCTTGTTATAAACAGGGGACCCTGGAAAAAATAATTGATCCAAATGTAAGGAGTGTGATTGCACCAGATTGTTTAAGGCAGTTTGGAGATGTGGCAATTAGTTGCTTGAAAGAGCAAGGAAGTGAAAGGCCAACGATGGATGAAGTAGTTTGGGGACTAGAGTTTGCGTTGGAGCTACAAGAAGTAGCTGAGAAAAAGGTTGGTGAATCCGCGTTAGAAAATCTTGATCCGTTACTAATGCAAGGAGGGACAACAACAACAGATGATGATGATTCTATGTTCACAGGATCAAGCGGGATAAAACATGGCACATCATCGATTAGTGGCAGCGATGCAGGGTTCAAGTCGGACACAGTTTTCTCCGAGATTCTGAAGCCAACCGGAAGATGATCTGAAAGATGGGATTTTATAGCGAACCATACAAACAATCAATGCATGATTAGAAATATATTGTGGTTAAATTTTGGTTTTGGTGATTGCATTAGTAGAATAGTTATTAAATTATATGTAATTTGCATGACTCCTTCCGTTTACATAGGCACCATATAATAAACTTCAATACTCGGTTCGTACAATTGTGATATCTTTCATTCTATGCGTCCCTAAACCTTAAAACGCTTATTACGTCTTCTAGTAATCAAGGTGTTGTTTTTATTCTAGCGCAGGTGAGTTCTAATAATCCAAAAAGAAAGACGAAACTTAATTACCATTACCAATAGATTTATATACCAACTCATTGAATAGTGATTAGTGGCAATGTGGTGATTCTGGTGTTAGTTTTCATTTCACTTATTTTCCTATATACTTTCAAATAAATCATCCAATTAACTATGAAATCGTGAAACTATAAATACCATAATTTAAATTTGTTATTATTCATATATGTCATAAGACCAAGTCTAGAAAAGTGGTCTAAAATGATCTAATCCAGAGTACCTCTCGAATGATTGCGCATCATTTATACCCTCAAGCGCCTCCCATAAAAAAAAATTAGTGTAATTTGTAAGTAAAAATTCCGTCGCAACCCGTAAAAGTTTGATTAACCCCTTGGTTGTCCCCTAGAAAATAATTCTTAGGTCCGCCACTGAATAGGGGTGGTGACACATGTCACTTTGTCAGACCATCGCCACCCTTGAATTCTCGCAATAAAATTTAGGTTATAAATAATCCAATTAATCCAATATTTATTAATTTATAATCTTTATCTTTATTATTACTTTACTATATAATAAATAAAAATCTTATGATTATTTCAATTATCTCTCATATAAAACAATATTATTATGTATTTAATATTTATTTTCTTTACCAATTCTTTAAATCCATTTAATGTTTTATTGATCCAACCTTGAAGAAACAAATAATCTCACCTCCCTATGGGGATGATAAGACCACTAATCAACAAATGCTATCCTTCACTGTTCCTCTATGGTCTAACGGTGTCTGGAAAGAAATAAGAATATTCGGTAGGGAGACGACTACAGATATAGTTGTTTTTTGACAAAAACTTGATGATGAGGATACTATTATGATATCTTTTAGGGTTAGCAAAAAGTGTATACTCTATAGGGAGGTTCTCCCTTATATAGACTTTGACATATGCCATAATCACCCAAACCCTAATCGTCATTGGCCAAGCCCTGATTAGGGTTATCTGCACTATCCTAGACTATATTAGTAAAGTGATTAATGCTAAACCAGTAAATAAGGAAACATAGAATGGATACCGCTTTTAGCGGTATCCACGCACGTCCCTCTTGAATTGTAGGTGAGCGGAGACCGTAGGTGACGCCCCTTTACATGTTATATATCTTCTGGCGCGTGCGCGGCCATTGTGGTCATTGCGCAACATCTTGATATGTGCAAGTCTACACCCGGGTTGGGTTGATCCACATCATGGTTCAGTACCCAATCCCATCAAACCTCATCTAGTATTAAATTTTCTAACCTAATAATAAATAAAAAAATGTTACAACCCGTGTGATACACAAGTTTCTAATAAATTCTTTACACTAAATGAAGTTGTAAATGAGAGTTCTGTTTTCATCCAGAGGAGAATGGATCAAAACCATCCTAGTACTACAGCCCACCTAAGCACGCGTAACTGTAGAGTTTTCATGTGGTCCATGATGTGCGTGGTTTTAGCAAAATAAAAAGATATCATTTTCCCGGCCAAAAACTTTGATGTTTTGATTCAGAAACTTTGGTTTGGGATAAATGACTGATTTTTACTAAACCGCTTATTACCAAGTTTTAAATTTATAAAGTAAACAATATTTACTTTGGAAACTAAAACCAACACATAGGCAGAGAACCTGACATGCATAGTATAGTTTCTAGGGTAAGTATTGAGTATCGTATCCCCAAGGATCACACTTTCCCCTACTCAACCTTTCATCCATCAACTGATCGGTTTTGAAAAGACAAATAAAACGGAGGGGTTCTTTGATAAAAATAGTTTTTGAAAAAGGGTTTTGGTTTTGTAAAGTAAAAAGAGATAAAATAGTAGAGAGATCAAATATGCACATCTCGGGACCATCCGAATAAGTAGTTAAGTTTATTATTACAATTAATAGTTAAGTTTAATTAATTGTGAGGAAGACGAGAGTGATCTTGAAGTGTTCACTCCTTGATAGAGAAGCGGAGGCTACTACTTAGTAGAATGCAAAACCTCTCCAGCGTGCGTCCACCTGGGGTACTCCGCCATGGCCTCGCGTATAGCTGGCTCCTCAAACCGTGGTCAAGTCTCTGGTCTTCGAACTCATCTTCTTCTTGAATTGGAGGCTTCACTTCCGACCTGGAACACCGTACACCTCCCTTAGCTCTCGGGTTTCGTACTGAAGGATCTCACTTACAGCCAACCTTACTGACAGCGTATCCCCATTGGTTAACGAACTAGGTCGAAGGATCTCTCTTACAGTCGGTTCAGAAAACACGTATCCCCATTGGTTAACAGCGTTGTACTAACGAGAACTAGATATAGAATCTTTATTTTATTTATCTTTGGGGTACACTTTAATATTTACAGGCCTGATAAATATAAAGTTGGTTTGATGATTGATGACTTAATCAACCCAACCCATAACCTCCCGAGCTGAATGAAGTCCTTAACAAAGGTGGAACATAATCCTAAAGGCGTATGATATAAAAGATCACTAGTGCGCCTGTAGAGAATCCTCCAACTACTGAGTTAAATCCTTGATAGAGGTTGATGCGTTGGGCTATATATATATATATATATATATATATATATATATACAAATGAACAATAAAACAATAAATAAGTTACAAAAAGGAACTCTTATGCGTGCATGGAGTTTTCACTCCAAGGTGACAAACATAAGTCCTTCCCACTGATAAAGTTAATAACAATAAAATAAATGTTAGTTGCAGAAAGTAAATAAAACAGTAAATGTTAGTTACAGAAAGTAAATAAGACAGTAATTGTTAAAGTTAGTAATGTTAAAGTTAGAGTCAAGTGGTAATATAAATACAGCTTAGCTACAATGAGGGACGTTTAAGGTTAGCTTACGCATGCATGGAGTTTTCACTCCATGGTACAAAACATAAGTCCTTCCCACAATTATAGTGATTTAATCAAAGTAATAATACGAACTAATAATATATATATATATACACCGGCAAGTGTACCGATCTATTATAATATAGTCCTTGTAAGTCCGAATATCGTTCCACGGGAATCACTTGTCTTTGGTAATTGATACTTCAGTTGATTTTATTAACAGTGACGTGTCCTTTGGTATTTTGACTGGAAGGGGGGGGGGGGTTACTGAAATTGAAATTTATATTAATGAAGATGAAGTTTACAACTATATAAGCAATAATGTAAATTACAGAAATAAAAGATGTTTTTGGTTTTTTTTCTTTTAAGATTTAGATTGTTTCTTTTTTTTTATCTAGAAATGACTACTTAGGCTAGAATCATACTAATGAATGGTAAAACTTTTCTTTCGGTTATGGAACTGAATATGTAATCAGGGTCTTTGATAAACTAATAGCTTTTCTCTAAAAGTTATTAAGCTTACTGATTTATTGGATTACTTCACAGTTTCTCCAAATATGATAAAGTACCCTAAAAGTAAGTCTACTTCACAGCGCGACAAACTCAATATATTCTTGAAATATAAAGGGGGTAACTTAAACAAATTTAGTAAGACACAAGAAACAAAGTTTACTAAAACAATTAAGGAAATCTTTTCACAAAATCTTTACACTTATCATTTTAGTAAATAAGATAACTTGACAACTTTTCACTTCTCGGGTATTAAAATTGGTAGTATGTTTAGAATCTTTAAAGTCTTGATTATTGTACCTATGGAATTGTAGATCATTAAAACCATAAAGTAAGTTAATTACTAACATGAAATTTTTACATGAAAGGCTTTCACCAATTAAAATGTGATACTAATAACCAATCCTAAATCAATTCATAACACCCATATACATCAAACCTTAAATGCTAAGCTCTTTACTTTATCATTAAATCATAAACATCGTTCCATAAACCAAAAGATTATCATTATCAAACAGTAGTAATCATCATTACCTAAGTAGTACAAGTTATTTAGCTATTATACATAATAACTATAATACAAGAGTTTATTAAGTATGAAAACATTGCAAATGATAAAAAGAATTAAAAACCGAATGACGTTCAACGAGTTCTTGCTATCGATTCTACAAACTAGAACAGGGGTGCATTGATCTTGATTATTTCTTGCGATTTTCCTTCGTTCTCCCGTCTCCCGAGGTCTTCTGTGATTTAAATTGTGTGTGTTATGAGCTGCCACAGTCCTTGTATTTATAATATGGAAAACACTATATTACGGACCGTAATTTTCTACCTTACGGTCTGTAAAGTAGGTTTATACTTAAAATATTCAAAAGCAGCCGCCCACTTTGATAGTTAATCCATTCCTGGATTCCACCCCGTAAGGTTTTGTCATAAGGGCCGTAGTTTGTTGTTGTTGATAATATCTCGTTTTGACGTCGTTTTTGTGCATTTTTCACTTGTTCGGTTCACATTTGTTTCATCGGTTTTCTTGATTTCTTCATTTGTTCAACTTTTGCAAGTTTTTCCTTTATTTTTATACAAACTCCTGAGAAAATACAAAATACTATGTGCAAAGGTAAAACGCACTAAAATCAACCTTATATAAGGTAAAATAATAAAGTATTTATACTGAAAATAGATGTATTTTACAATGTATCAAATATCCCCACACTTATCCTTTGCTTGCCCTCAAGCAAATCTAAACAAGAATTGTTTGTAAGGCAAAAACAAACTTTAAAGTCATTTATTTAATTTGTAATAAAAACATGGTATGCTTATTGGATCTTCGTTTGTTTAGCTTTTAGTCTAACTTTCTCACGTTGTTCACTCATCCCTCAGGTTTGTATTTGAATTTTTGGGTGAACACTCAGATCCGTACTTTAGCTAACACAAGTCATAGGCTTGTATGCAAATCAAATTCTTTTAAACTAAGTAATTAAACAAATCAAGAGGTCTTTTATTAGGGTTGTAATATGGGTTTTTCCTAAGACTATATATACATATACAATTTTTTATTATTATTATTTTTATATATATCGAGATGAGTAATCTAACCGAAGTGAAATGTTATAGATAATTCGAGAATCGATTCGGAAAATTTCCACGTCGAAGTGCGAGTTGTTCAGCTGCTATTTCTGAAAGTAGCTCAACATCTATGTTATGTTCGTATTTCATCATATTGATCTCCTTTTTCACAGCATGATACACAAAACTTCCTTTCCTGATAGAGTGTTCGGCTCGAAACCTAATAGCTCCTTCACTAATAAGACCAATATATTCATTTTGTGAATAGTCTGATTTTTGCTACATTCTCCATGGTGTGACCAGTTTCCATATTTTTATACATCTTTCGTATCTTTTAGCCCTTCGTTTGGCAGCACTTTAGATTGTCCAAAGAATGGTGGATTCTGTTCCATCTTTTGCCAAAGTTTTCTTTCATCGGATGTCTTTAAGAATACGATCTTTAGAATGTCTAGAGGCAAGCGAGGCTTAGCGAAATAAAGGCATGAAAGCAAATGAAGGTCAAGAGGATGCATTTTTTAGGGAAATAAACAAGAGCGATTTGGGATTTAGAAAAGAATACAACAATCCAGTTCTTTAGGTCTGACCGTAAAAGACCAATTTTTTTCATAAATCTCTCATTTGGTTGTTTCTTTCGTAGTTTCTGATTCTTGCATCAGTCTCTTATTCCAATCTGTTTCTTTGTAATCATGATAATCGGGAATTTTGAATTTCTCCATAAACATTGTCGGTTAATACTCATTTAGATTGGGTGAATGAAATGAAAAGTTTAGGCTCAAAGTGGTTTTCTAAAGGATATTATTTTTACTTTTATATATAGATACTAAGTGCCTCTATCATTTTTGTAAAATTACTAAATTTAAATGACGAAAATGTATAAGTCACACCAGTTCTAACCGTATTAATTAAAAGTCGGATCACCCTCATCAATTGAAACGAGCATATATGTCATTGTTTTGCTCGATCAGACTCAAAAATCTCACAGTTGATAGGGTAAGGTAAAGTATAGACTTGAGCTTAAATTTTAGATCTATTCAACTTACCATGTTATTTAATACAATTTTGTTTATTTACAGGTGAATTTTTCAAATGTAAATTGCCTTTTACAAATCCTGAATGGTGCTTATAGGTAAAAAAATTTTAATTTTCTCAATTTTCTCAAAAGTGTGGTAATATTATTAACAATATTAACAAACAGTATTTACTTATTCAAATGATTAAAACAAAACGGTAAATACAGCTTAAGGTCGAACTGCTACCGCGGCTTCTATTTTGGCTATATAAACTAGATAACTAATATTGTTATTCAAAGACTATACTATTCCGACACCGAAGTGCGAATCTGAAATAGTTTTAAGTCGAAAAATACAAATATCAGTTATTCAGTTGATATACTCAAAATAGAACTCCATAGCTTGATAATTTAATATCTATACTATGGAAAGATTCCAAACTAGCAACCTTCAAGCTTGAAAAACAATTAACTAAATGACCGTTACCCTCGACTGGGTCAGGTACACGATCCTTATTTTAAAAGCGGCGTGTAAAGCTTCTTTACCATGTAAAATTCATGGTTCAGTTAGTATAATTTAGCATTTAAATTTTCTCTAACTGAGGACTCCAAACAAATTAATGTCCATACTCTCCTGGCGTATAAAACGACCGACTTCTATCCCCACACTTAAAACTTTACTTGTCCTCAAGTAAATTGAAGACAAATAAATAAAAATGTAGTTTTTAGAAAGATTTTTGAAATTTTTGTTTTAAAATCTTGTGATTCTCTTTATTTTTAAGCGTTTATCATTAAAAGAAAAACCTTTATTACTTTATTTTTTTAATTTTTGATGTTATTGTTGAAAATAAACAACTGTTTTATAATTAACATAAAACATATATAAATATAAATCCTCACACTAAAAATTTAAATATAAACAAAATTAAATTTGTGAGGTATAAACAGAATACTCCCCTTTGTTGAATGCGCACTTTCCTCAAGTGTTTTCCAATGTATAGATCGTTCTAAACAAAACACTCAGCAAACAAGATCATGCAACGTAATAATAATAATAATAATCAAACAAACCATAATGTACATATCAAAAGCAAGTGTATAAGTTTAATACAATACAAACCAAATAAAACATAATAAAGTGCTAATATAACTATGCATCACCTGCTGGAGGAACCGATGGATGTGGCTATAGCTGAACACCTCTGTCTGAAGCAATAGCTCTGATAGCCTGTAACAACCCACTGCATACTATCACCTAACACTCTAACCTCCTCCCTAACCTCTCTTACCTCATCTCTAACAACTCTCACCTCCTCTCTGATAGATGCTAAAGTAGCTGGAGGATCTGCTGCTAGTGATGCACGTCGTGTCTGAGCTGAGGATCAACGAGGACGACTCTGGGAGGTGCCCTGGTCGTCTGGAGGTGCAAGTGATAAGGCTCTGGGCTCCTTGAAGCGTCTCGGATCTGTAGCAGTCAGAAGGTCCATTTGTATCATGTCACTCTCTGTAATCCTTGTTGTCTGTGGACCTGGCTCTAAAGTGTGTAAGTCGTACTTATCTAAAAGTCCAAGAGCCCTAGCTATCATCGTCACATGTGGTCCTGACAAATCCTGCTAGATCCAGTCCGTGCACGATGTAGAGTCCTAAGTCGCGCATACAATCAACATTGCCCTCTACGGGGCGTAGCAAACAATACAAAACCAGAAGGTCATCCTGAGTGACCTTCTCAATACTCTCGTATCGAGCAGTGATAGTCCCAGTGATAGCTCTGTGTAGCAAACGAATCAAGGGATCCCTGATCAAAGTGGAGGCAGCAGTGGGTGTATACTCTAAATCCCCAAATGGTCGGCCACCACTCCGGAGTACTGTCGCATCTATCCCTCCAAAACCCTCTCTGACTGAAATAGTACGGATACTGTCCGTAAAGATCGGCTGAGTAATCTCCTCATCAGTGTATAGATCCAAGTGTCGTGCAAACTGAGCCACCGACATCCTCCTCTGTTGTCCTCCTAGTCTGAATGTAACTGTAGTATCATCAGTCAATGACTTTCCCTGAGCATAAGACAAAGTTTGAAAAGAACTCAACGGTGAAGACCCTGTACTGCACATCTAGAATATCAAATAGGGGCCTCCATCGTGCAGGAATCAGCGCCTCTAGCCTCTCTCTCGCCCCTAACCTACCCATCAGCGCCCAGTCAATCCTACGCCCAGCTAGAAGTGGAGTAACTCTCATCTTATCAAACTTGTTGTACGCCTCTGTCAGGATGTCAAAGTTCAACAACTCGTCACCTGATAGTAAAGCTACAACCTCAGGATCATCCTCGTCAATGACGGGATCAAAATCTGGCTCCTCGCCTGCAGTACCCTTCTTCGCCCTCTTCCTCAATGGTCCTGATGTAGTAGCATCCATATCCTTTATTTGTTTTGATAATAATATACAAAAATACACAAGCATTTTAATTAAAAACAAAAATATACAAAATTTACATAAATATTTATATTATTATTTTTCCAATAAACCCATTTTTTTTTCTTTTTAGCTTCAAAATCAAGCATAAAAAATAAAGATTTTTACATAATAATATCATTATATAATATTTATATATTAAATAATATAAAAAATGTTTAAATAAATACAAAAGTTTATTAAAAATAATAATATTTACATAATAAAATTAAAATTCGATTAGGTCCTGCTCGTGGTTGTCCGTTCCTGGTGGTTTGTGGTGGCTGTGGTGGTGGTAGGCGGTGATGGTGATGATGATGAAGGGTTTTAAGGGGTGTAATGTTTTACACCCCTTAAACGAGTTTATAAATTTTTTTTTCTGATTTGAGGACTACATTACGTTCCGTTATTGGGTATTAAGGTCCGTAATGTAGTCATGTTGATTCAAAAATTTTTAAACTCATTCAACAATTTTACGGAGAGTAATGTTGTGCTACGGTCTGTAAAACAGGCATAAACAGGATTTTTTTATTTTTTTTTTCCAACGGTCCGTATGATGGTATTACGGACCGTTGTTTTTTTGTTTTAATTCGGGGGTTGGAGACTTGGTCGCGCCGGATCGAACCGGGTACTATTTGCCCACGAACGTACACCTTAGCCATCTCGACTAAGGTGTCCAACCCATCGATATTCTAAATCCTATGTTATTTATACACATGTTTGTACAAATCAAAATTTTAATTAAAATATGCATAGATACTATCTAATTTTTTTTTCTTTTCTTCAATTGTGGCTTTCATTCAAAAACAAAAACAACTAAAATTATCATCGCATAGTTTAAATTCAAGTCTAATCAATCCGATCGTATAGCATTTCGTTTACGATCGGGATGTCTTATCGTTGCAACTTTGGATCCACCCGAATGGAATTCGAATACGAGTGGTGTTAGTAAAATCTCGTATGACAATCAAATTTCATCCTTTCTCGTGTGGACCGTTCGGCGTGACGCCTATTAGGTTCCACTTGGATAAAAATATTGATCGCGAGAAATAGTAACTTATCCTTGTATGCTCAAAAGAGACATTCGATAAAACCAATTTTCAAACTAACTACCTAAAAAGAAAATTAAAAATTTCAAACGTATTTCCAACTGTACACTTGGGAAGTGTCCCAAGAACTTCATTCCTTTGGTTTTTCAGGAATTTTGAGAAGGACATCCTCCCTCTCATTGTCGTCTAATGGTCCAACTAAGTAATGTTTAAGTCTATGACCCTTAACTTTCCATTTTCCTCCGTCTTTTTCGTTTAACAATTCAACTGCACCGTGAGGAAAAGCTTCGTTAACTACATAAGGTCCTGACCATTTTGATTTTAGTTTTCCGGCAAACAATTTTAATCTTGAATTGTATAGCAGAACCTTATCTCCTTTTTTAAATTCCTTCACTCCCTTCAATCGCCTATTGTGATACGCTTTTGTCTTCTCTTTGATACTCAGAGAACGGGAATAAGCTGCATCTCGCATTTCCTCCAACTCAAGGAGTTGAAAGAACCTCCGTTTTGCGGCTTCTCTTAAATCAAGATTAACTGTTTTTAAGGCCCACAAAGCACGGTGTTCTAATTCTACAGGAAGATGACAAGCCTAACCATAAACAATCATGAATGCAGTGGTTCCTAAGGGTGTTTTAAACGTAGTTCGAAATGCCCAAAGTGCATCATTTAACTTGTCAGACCAGTCTTTTCGATTACTCCCCACAATTTTCTCTAGAATTTGTTTTATCCCTCGATTGGCATTCTCCACTTGACCACTTGTTTGTGGATGGTAAGTGGTTGACAAACGGTGAGTTACACCGTATCGTGCTAAGACTTTTTCTAAAATGATGTTACAAAAGTGTGTACCACGGTCACTGATAAGTGCTTTAGGAGTACCGAATCTAGTAAAAAGTTTTTTCAAGAATTTAACTACTACTCGAGCATCATTTGTAGGTAAAGCTTTAGCTTCTACCCATTTTGAGACATAGTTAATTGCTACGAGTATGTATTTATATCCTTTGGATGGGGAAATGGTCCCATGAAATCGATACCCTAAACATCAAAAACTTCAAGAATCTGAATTGGTTGTTGAGGCATCTCGTTTTTGGATGAGATATTACCTGTACGCTGACAGGCATCACATGTTTTTACAAATTCCAAACAATCTTTCAAAACCGTAGGCCAGTAAAAACCGCAATCGAAAATATTTTGTGAAGTTATGTAATGGGCATAATGTCCTCCATACAAACTTTCGTGACATCGCCTAATGATTTCCAAACCTTCTTCTCTACTCACACACCTCCTCAAAACTCTATCCGCTCCTATTCGATATAGGAATGGATCATCCCACACGGATTTCCTTGCATCTCTGAAGAATTTTCCTTTCTATTGAGTAGTCATACCTCTCACTACTACTCCATGAGCTAGGTAATTCGCCAAATCAGTAAACCATGATATTCCTTGCTGTTCTTCTTCACAAAATCAATTAATTCACGAGGGAATTTATCTCCAATCTCATCCTCACGAATTTCTTCTCTTTCAGGATCTTCTAATCTTGACAGATGATCAGCTGCTAAATTCTCAGCTCCCTTTTTATCTCTAATTTCAATGTCGAATTCAGAGAGTAAACGAGACGCCTCGCTTAGGCCTAAACGAGACGCTTTAAGGGGGTGAAAATAGAAAGTGGGTGGTTGAAATAGACCGGACCTTTATCTATATATACTTTTGATGATCTCTGATATTTTTGTACAGGAAAAAAGTGAATATGAAAGTCCATGTGCATTGGGACAAGGTTCCAAATTCACGTACCCCAATTATTAAATGGACGGCATTATCATTTAAAAACGTTGCTGCATGTCACCCATCCAGGGCCCCAACCATTAACCGAGAATGCAATCATCAATTCTTTATAAGCAATGACGAAGACTAGCTGAATAGCTGATCACAATAAAACCAAGATGTTCAACGGAAGAAGCCGGCCGATCTGCTACACTACGGCCATCATTTGGCTATCAATCATTCTCATGATGGTAGCTATCAAAGACTGTGACGGATCAACACCACAGTGCAACCCTGGCTACACTTATCAAGGTTCTCAGAACCGTGGTAATCCGGCTTGCGGCGCAGATTGTCAGGGCCCATGCGCAGTAAGCTTGGTCGTGCAGGATGTGGTATTAAAGCGGATGGATCATGTTACAGGGATCCATCGGGTAAGGTGGTTGCTTCAGTCCTTTAAGTTGTAATTATGTATTAGCGTTGCGTTTGGCTGATCGCAGACGGATTTTGCATGTAATGCTTTGTTTCACCAGTTAATTGTTGAATAATGGTGGTATATGTGTTTATTTAAAATAAATGCTTCACAACTTGATAAAACATAATTTGAAAATTCAAACTATAATTAAATTATAGCATATTATTCGAATTATGCATCGGTTTGTCTGTCAAAGATGTACTGTTAAACTCGTAAATTAATATTCATTAATAATAATAATTTGTGGGAGTCTCCGCTACGCTGCGGGCTTTTGTTTAGCATCAATTCGGGTTGTTACAATGTCTCTACAACATTTGCATTCTCTATGGAAAATTGCATTTTATATATATCGAAAATTATAAAAATGAAAGACAATAAATGGCTAAAAAGTACAGGTATAAAACTAAGGCATGTATAATAAAGTAATACAAAACTAAAATGATTATATTAAAAAAAAGTTAAAAGGCTGTATAAAGTAAGACCAAAATACCGGCATGTAAGAGGGATGTGGCCAGGTTTAGCATTAAAATTTGATCCGGTCAAGGATATCGCTTGCAGTGGCGAAGCTTGAGAATTTAAAGCGAGGAGTCGGATGTCAACGGTCACGGGATGAGACCTAATTTTTTTTTGTATCTATGGTTCGGTTGATATGTTTAGGTCAGTGATTCAATTCGGGTGGAGTCAATAATTAAATACAATAAATATCAAAGTTCTAAGCTTTGTTTAACAAATAATTGAACAAAGAAACTAACACATTAAAAAGGAGACAAAGGGTTGATACCTGGATGAGGCATTACAATTCAGCCCTTGACCTTAAAGATTTTTGAATTCTTCAACTATGGATAGGGGTGCAAATGAGTTGAGCTAATCCCAAGCTCAACTAGGCTCGAGCTCAAAAAACTTATGAGAGCTCGAGCTCGGCTCGTTTACTATCTATTAATTAATATTTTAAATAACAATAATATAAATAATAGGTTTGGAGCTCGATAAATGAGGTTCGGCTCGGGCTCGTTTAGTAAACAAGCTTAAATGAGGGGGTAAATATTATTAAATACTAATAAACCTAATATTACACTAAGGCTCGATAAGGCTCGACGAGCTAGCGAGCTTCACATGCTATGCTGAGCTCGGGCTCGATTAGTAAACGAGCTTTATTTTAAGCTCAAGATCGGGCTCGATAAGGCTCAGTTCGTTTCGAGCTTTTTACCAAGTCGAGCTCGAGCAAATAAAAGATACCAACTCCATCGCTTGCTCATTGAATCTACTATCCCGATTGAAAATTGTAACATAAAAACATTTAGTGTAGTTAAATGACACTACCTGTAACTTCATTAAAATTATTTTAAAGGACGTCAAATGCAATTTCTTTAATATTAGGGGGACGGGTCACTACCAGATTTGGTTACAGGTACCCATTATCAGCACGGTAACACCGTCGCCGGTGGGACTGGTAGTGGATTCGTGAACCATTTTCTAGTTGTATCTAATGGGCCGTGAAACTATTTTGTTTATCTTTTTTCTTAACTTGTTTTTTTTTTGTCTTTAATAATAAACTACCTAACTAAAAGTAAAGATGGATTTGACATAAACTACAGAAATATCTTCATTTGCCTTGAATGTTGAAGATGGGGAAGTGACTGTTTAAAGCATAGAAGAAATGTTTGTTAAAGTAGAGAAGAATGGATGAACTTGCTAGGGGTGTAAATGACACGTAGCGGCTCGGGATCGGTTCGGGATCGGCTCGGTAAAAAGTTCGAACGAGCCGAGCCTTAACGAGCCCGAGCCCGAGCCTGAAATATGGCTCGTTTAGTTATCGAGCCCGAGCTCGAGCCCTAGATACAAAGCTCGATTGGGCTCGCGAGCCTAATCGAGCCTTAACGAGCTAGAGCCCGAACCCGAGCCCGAGCCTAAGTTATAGCCGAGCCTAAGTTATAGCCTTAACGATTGGGCTCGCGAGCCTAAGTTATAGCCGAGCTTTTGCGAGCCCGAGCCGAGCTTTTGAGCTCGTTTTGAGATTCTCAAATCACCTCGAGCCAAGCCGAGCCGAGCTCGAGCTTTGGATTCTGCTAGCGAGCCGAGCTCGAGCTCAAGATTGTAGGCTCGAACCGAGCCGAGCTCGAGCTCGAGCTTCACAAAACCTTAACGAGCCCGAGCCGAGCCCAGTCAGGCTCGGACTCGGCTCGGCTCGTTTACACCCCTAAGTCCTTGACTCCTAAAAACCCTAATAAAGTTGGGCTTTAGTAATGTGTTTAGAAAAAAGCCCACATACTACATTTTCTTTTTGAACTCTGTTATTTTTTTGTGTAACTGTTAAAATCAAAGAAGGTTGGGCTTTAGTTTGTTATATTATTCTTTTATTTTATGTAAGTGTTAAAATCACTAATATCTTAAAAATTATTGTTCACATTCTTTGTTTTATTGATGATTATTATTGACATAAAAAGTATATTACTATTTTCTGATTTATTTTAGTTAATGAAACAGTTATTAAAAAAAAGAAAACTAAAAAAATATTTTAGTGAAGTGAATCAGTGGAATGCTGTTTCCAACAACTATTTCAATAAAGTGATATGACAGTACATGATTAGTTAAAATCAGTAAAATAAAAAAATGGGGTTGCACACCCCCCCTTATTAGATATTAGACATGGAAAGAAACTTCTATAATTTTTTTTATCAGATTTATTCATCTAGTTTTCAGTATTATAAAATAAATAAATAAATAAATAATGACATTAGAATCGTTTGTTTATTACTAGATCTTTGCCCGCGTTACACGCGGCTCACCAGCGTACAATTATTTTGAGGGGTAAAAACATATAAAAAATGTAGCAGAAATATTTTATTAAGATTTAAAAGAAAGCAATACACATTCTATTCAAATATCACTAAATATTTCTTTATACACCACATTTTTTGTTTTAGTCTTCACTTTCCCATCAGCATCAAGTATAAGTAACTTCACGCCTGCCCTGCTTTTAACTCTTGACAATGCGACATAAAGCTGGCCATGTGAGAATACCGGGTCTCTTAAATACAATCCAATCTTAGATAGAGACTGTCAACTTGTCTATGAGACATTCCAAAGGAGCATGTGGTTATAATCTACAAAAGGAAGTTTTGTCGATTTGTCATAAGATCTTGATTTGGTGGTTCGGTGCCTTGATAGTACTTAAATATACCAAACTCCCAGGTTCATTTGGAAGTTACATGGGGATCAAGGAAATAGATGAAATTCACCAAAGATAGTTTAAATGCCTCAATACTTTCCTATACAAATGTGAATCACATAAACCATTTCCCAAATTCGGAGACCCTAAGAAGTTCTGAAGACGTTATTGTTTCACCACTCAAGGTTTCGCCACATATTTATTAATCAAAAAACCAATTGATTATGCGAATCTGCATCGCGTTATTACCACACATGAAGCCCGCATTCCACATCATTACTTTAACCATGCTAGAGAAGATCCACATTTCAGTTGAATTATAGATTACCATATGCTACAAACATACTTTCATATACATTGCGTACATCTATATAACCAATCATCCTACGCAACAAATATCAATTACTCTTAACATCACTAAACGGGACCAAATTTGTGTTAACCGTGTAATATATAACACACACACACTCGTATATGCTCACCTCTACAAAACCAGCCAGTTCGGTACCCAACCAACCCAGCCAATTCGATTTGAACTTTTCCAAAACCGTAGTAACCGGTTCAGATCCATAATAAAGGAGTTAATAAAAGGATCCATCTTTTGTACTTTTCCAAAACTTTGATTAAGAAAACTTTATAAACATAAGAAAACTTGTAATTTGGTGTCTAATGTGAACAACATAATAAAGGAGTTAAATTACATACCCTTGCCTCCCCTTTAGCTAAGATAATCAGATCCACATCTCAGATGATTGAGTCAAACGAATCAGTGAAACAAATGCACAAACAACAGAACAGGTTCAAAATCTGGGTACAAACCTTAAAAAATATAGCACCCAACAACCATAAAAATAATTTTGCCGACTTAACTAAAAAAAACCTTTACCCACGACCCGTTTGTAATGTATCCGCCATCCAAACCTAACCCGCCATGTTTTGACACACTCCCCACCCTTCACTATAAACTTTTAACTACCCTGAGGTTAGCATAAAATGGAAGAACTACCCACGACCCGTTTCTCATACAAATTAACGTGTTCAAATAGGTTCACCAGTTCAACTGCCACTCATCAATAACCAGCCGGTTAGGGGTCTGGTCTGTTTTTAAATAGCATTGTTCAGAAGGATAATCATTAGAGGTTATATTTTCATACTGCAAATTTTTATTACCCCTTTTTGTCTAGGAAAGAAATGAGATTTTAGTATACATCCTACTTCACATACCAGTACACGCTGACCTGCAAAGAAATTACATGAGGAAACCAGCAGCCAAAAGAATCACATAAAACATATAACTAAATAAAGCTTCAGATTAATAATATGAGAACTGAGAAGACTGACATCCAACCTGGTCAAAGGAAATAATGTTATTCATGCGCTGAGTACTGATAATGACCTGCAAATAAGTCACAAAGTTTAAAAAAAAAAACAAATGAATTTAAACATTTACGCTTCGGTGGAACAAATGCAACCCATCAAATTCGATTGCCTTTTCATTAGAGGCATTATAAATGGTTGTATTCCATCTGTAAGCCACAACCAGCAAAAATATCAACTAATTGTAGCTAAAGCTAGCATTCTAGGTCAAATAAGTTATTTCTCAACTTAAGGTAAAATGTCAGATCTGATTCTTGATTTCAAAATGCACGCATCAGGAGCACATAATGCATGCTACGCACAATGCTCTCATGTAAACGCATCAACCATTCAACTGCAGTGATGTGATGTGTTTCCATAATGCACATGTGATGTTACTGATGCAATTGACCAATATTTGAACATGTTAGACCATCTATTAAGCAATGGTTTTAAGTAATTGAAAATTTTATTCTGGGAACAGAAGCTGCAAAAGATGTACAAAGATTGTCAAAACAACATTGTTTATGCAAAGTATAAACATAAATAACCAAACTAAACCGACAATTTGTTACCTGTCGTAGTTGGTCATCAACTGTGAAAAAACTTGGCTTGTTCTCGTGCACCAAAGCGAACCATCAACATCTATTGCTCGAGCCAACACCGGCTGTAACATTCGGTTCGCTGGCTTGTTCTCGGCTATAACATTCAGTTCGCTGGCTTGTTCTCAGCTTTAACTTGGCTTGTTCTCGTGCACGAGAGCGAACCATCAACATATCTATTGCTCGAACCATCAACATCTATTGCACGAAAGCGAACCATCAACATCTAATACTAAATAACTTAGCCGCCAAAGAAATTACTTTGTTTTTCCTCTTCATGCTCAAATATGTATTTTCACCCTATGTCAAGTTATTCTTCTACATATAACATGACCATGCTTCATAACCAAAACATGTATTCTAGATAGCCTCTGCATAATAAGTAATTATATAAATAAAAAAAATACAATTAGATGGTGACTAAATTGTCAAAAAGATATATTTAAACCTCTGCATAGTTATTATATCCAAGAAGCTTAGCCTTTGCTAACCTAAGCTTCAGAATTTGCTCAATAATTGGAGTATTATCTAATCTCCACTTGAAGCACGGGTTACATAAGCATGGTAACTTCAATTACCTCTCCTGGATCTGCTTGTATCGCTATAAAACCACTACTACGCCCCATCAGTTTCACAACCCCAACGCCACGATAAGCACTATGCACCGGACAAAACAAAGAATCGTACAGTTTCTTTATGATATGGAGAGATTTGTAAAACTTATATTGGAAAGTAATGGCACTTTGTGCTTCCTTAATAGCAGTATCAAAACGAAACGTCTTATCCGTTAGCTTCAGCAGCGGCTCGAAGTGGATCCCATATTTCTAAAAGCATTTTGTTCATGTGTCTAACTGTCTATGCACTAACCTGCATACTGTAACCAAAACTCGGTGGTCTAAAATCCAAAATCGATACCTAAAACATAAACCCCTAATCGAAACCTAAATCATAACAATCCATTCGTAGCTTTCTTAAAACATCAATTGAACCGTAAATCGAAACCTAAAACATTTTTCCTAAATACAAACCTTAAACATAAATCCAGAATCATTCTCAATAATAATAAACGAAAAATAAAGAACAATCAATGAAACCTTATAACATCAGTTGAACCCTAAAAACCCATAAATCGATACCTAAAACATAAACCACTAATCGAAACCTAAATCATAACAATCCATTCATAGCTTTTTTAAAACATCAATTTAAGCCTAAACCGAAACCTAAAACATTAACCCTAATTCGAAACCTAACACATAAACCTTAGTCTTATCAGTCGAACACTAATCACTCATTAACCTTAATCAGTCTTAATAATAATCCATCAAAAAATAAAGAACAATCAATCAAAACTTAATCTTATCAGTCGAACCCTAAAAACCCCTAAATCGAAAGCTAAAATATAAACCCTAAAACATCAATACAAAATCAAAACAATTAACATGACTAAACAATAATAAACAAAAAACCAAGAACAATCAGTAAAACCAAGAACATCAATACAAAATCAAGTATATAAATAATTGAAATCAGTCAAAACAGAGACAACATACCTTAATCGACAAAGAAATCTGGAAAAAAACACGAAAAAAATAAAGAGAAAACATAGACATGAAGAACGATTGATTAATAAAGAATGGAAGAGATAAAACCTTGGATTGAAGATGAAGAACACGGTAAAAGAATGGTTGATTTGAACGATCGCCTGATTAGGGTTTGTGGAAATGGAGAGGATGATGACACGAATTTGAGATACAGGTTATGTTCCATCTGATTATTTAATCATCTAAATTCTGTAAGGGAAGAAAGCTTTGTAAAGGAAGAGTATAAGGGAAGAATTCTTTTAAAAATTAGGAAAGTTAATAATTGTGATAAATGAGAATTGTCTCCTCCAAAAGTCAACATATTAATTAATTATAATGATTTTTGATTTAAAAAAAAGAAAATTTTATTCATTATCACAAAGTGCCATGTGGCTTCACAATTGAAGGAGAGATAATTGCTAGGGGTTAAATGATTGCCAAGTGTCCAAAATTGCTTCTAAATATTATATGTATAGATTTATCATCCTATTGGTGAATGTGTATGATTTTCATTAGATGTTGAAAGCCAAACATTTTTTTGATTTGATTTCTTACCTTTTCTGGCTCAAATATACATTATATGTCTAAGCAATCAAACGCTAATTATTTATGTATATTTAACTTTATTTTATGCATTAACTAGATTTATATACTAGCAGCGTCCCGGGGTTAAGAAATTTAATATGATATATCAATTTTACATACGAAATAGACTGATGCGTTTTACAGTAACATACAAGAAAGTTTCGGGTAGCACCTAACCTAAAACAATTATTAACAATGTATCTCAAATATTAACGACTAGCCTTAAACAATATATAACTCTAATATTATAGAATTCATATTTATTGGTTTTGAACATAATTAATGACTTGCCTATATATGATTAATGAATAACCTGAACACTTTGTGTCTTTTTTTCCTGTATGAACAAAACCCCACAAAAAATAGTTGTTTTTTTTCTCCATTTTTTATATAGCACTATGGTACTCGTTGGAAAGATAATAAAACGCTCGTTAATTTGTTGTAATTTTTTTTCTTTAAAAAATCTCGTATATAAAAGATATTAACATTTAAAAATTATGGGATGAAACATGAGAGATAAAAAATCAATTTTGTTTTTAAATTCTTTTTTTCTAAAATAACTCAATGTCATATTGGCACTCTCAATGAAAAGAATGCATGTATAAGTGTCATGTAGGATTAACCATTTTTGAATATGTATATAGATATATATGACCATTCAATAAATCTATGTTAAATAAATTGGTAAAGTAAATCTTTTATTTTAAATTCTAAGATATTCATATCTTGTATAGGGTTTTAATTAATTTTATTATTAGATTTTAATAATAAAAACTAAATAAAAAAAATTAAACATTTTCACCTCATTATGTCACGTTGCACATTTAAATGAGGGTTGATACCACCATTGAATGACACATTATCTAACTTCAATTCTTTTATATATAGTTATAGATTATAGATTTATTTTCTATTAATATGTTTAAACTACTGACCCCACGACGTATATGTAACGTTGGAATTCTTGTAATAAGCTCGGGAAGACGGCCCACCCCTTATGGTGTGGTGGTAAAGGTGTTGAAGTTGTAAAAGGGAGGTTGAGAGTTCAAACCTAATAAGAGGCAAAAAAGAATGTAATATAAAGGGTGAAAAAATGGGGGAAGAAATTAGCCGTTAAAAAAAAAGCTCTCGGAAACAGTGGCGAAGCTTGTTTTGGAATCGGCGGGGGCCGGACTCAAATTTTTTTGATCAGTAGTGAAAAATCGGCGGGAGCCAGTCTCAACCCGGAGACAATTTAACTACAAAAATTGCAAATTTCCACTACTGCGCCAAAGAGGCCTGCCTGGCACCAAGTAACCTTCGCCACTTTGTAGTCAGAAAAGACATTTCCAAGTCTACTCTTGAAGCATGCAGCAGTATGATCTATAAAAACACCAATAATAAATAGTTTTCTCTAATTATTCAAGCAATCATACTCCTCTTCATCCACAATGCTAACATTCATTTTGTCCTTTTATGTGCTTCTCTTCTCCTCTACCATCACTGCACAACCCTACAACGCCACTGACTATTACCTCTTTGACTGCGGTTCCTCCACCACCATCACCTATTCTGACGGTTATGGGAAGGTGATGAACATTCCAAGTTTGTACCCTCCAACATCTCAACCACCTCATTTTCATCCATCCTCTTAACCGAGATCCTTTGGTCCCCAAACGCCTTACTCCACTGCCGAATCTTTAACGTTTCTTCGTTCACATACACATTTCCGGTCTCCCAAGGGCCCAAGTTCCTCCGCCTTTATTTTTATCCTGCCACCTATACTGACCTTAATCCAAACCAATCTTATTTCTCAGTATCATCCAACGGCTACTCTCTCTTAACCAACTTTAGTGCTTTCCTAGCTGCCTCATATTTGAAAAAGACCAGCTTTATCAAAGAATACATCATATATGTAAAAGATACATATATCCTAAATGTTACCTTTACACCCACACCTAACTCATATGCCTTCATCAATGGTATTGAAATCGTTTCAATGCCCGAAAATCTGTATTTTAACAGTAGCCACTTGAATTACGTCGGTCAAACTACAGGACCCGTAATGACAGCAAAAGGCTCTTGAAAATATTTACAGGTTAAACATGGGTGGGCGAGGTATATCGGCTACTGAAGATACCGGTATGTACAGGTCATGGGAACAAGATAATAAGTATATATACTCGAAAACACTTGGGTTGACGCCTGTTAATAAGACTCCCATCACGTACACCTCTGATCTGATACCTAATTATACAGCACCTGAGCTAGTTTTATATCACCCAAAGGAATTTGGACGAGTGGCTAAGAATCTGACATGGATGTTTCCGGTTGATTCTGGGTTTTATTACATGTTCAGGCTCCATTTTTGCAACATTATACCTCAATACACGAAGAACATCAAGTGTTTTTACGATTTTAATTAATAACACAATTGCAGAGGAGCAGGCTGATGTAATTAGATGGGCTAAGGGCAGCGGGCATCCTGTGTTCAAGGATTACGTTGTGTTTGTGAGCGACCCAGATGGGGAAGAAGCAAGAAAGATTTGTTTCTCACTATGCGTCCTGTCCCTATTTCTGAACTATCTCTTGATGCGTATTTAAACGGTTTGGAAGTCTTCAAGCTGAGCATGGATGGAAATCTTGCTAGCCCAAACCCGGAACTTGGTTCCACAGCCCCACGATCGGCAGACAACTACTGTAACAAGGAACAAGAAGAAAACTCCATATGCTCCGATAATCGGAGGTATTGGAGGGGCGTTAGTCTTGTTTTCTATCTTAGCTCTCATAGTTTTTTGGCAACAGAGGCGAGTCAGAAAATATGGTGCCAACCGACGATAAGTCATCATATGGCCGGGCATACAATGAATCAAAGTCTTCACATTCCACGTTGCCATCAGAACGATGTCGCCGTTTCTCACTTACACAAGTGAGAGCAGCCACAGATGAATTTAATGAAAATTTCATCATAGGCATCGGAGGTTTGGTAAGGTGTACAAAGGGTACCTGGATGGAGCTGCAACTGTTGTTGCAATCAAAAGGCTCAATGAATCATCCAATCAAGGTTTTCTAGAATTCCACACGGAAATAGGGATGTTGTCTAAACTACGCCATGTCCAGTTAGTGTCCCTGATCGGTTACTGTGAAGATGAGGGAGAGATGATACTAGTCTACGATTACATGGCTCACGGTACTCTGCGTGAACATCTATACAAGACAAACAACCCTCCTCTGTATGGAAAAAGACGTCTCCAAATTTGCATTGGGGCAGCCAAAGGGTTACACTATCTCCACACGGGTGCCAAACGTGCAATCATTCATAGGACGTAAAGTCCACAAATATATTCTGGATGAAAATGGGTTGCTAAGGTATCTGATTTTGGTTTGTCAAAGCTAGGCCCAAAAGACCAATCACAGAACCATGTTAGCACCGTGGTGAAGGGTAGTATCGGGTATGTGGATCCCGAATATTACCGAAGCCAACAACTCACGAACAAATCTGACGTGTACTCATTTGGAGTTGTTCTGCTTGAAGTGCTTTGTGCACGACCTGTAATGATACAAGCTCTGCCCAAAGAACAAGTGAGTTTGGCAGAATGGGGGAAATATTGTTACGAGAAAGGGACCCTAAATGAAATAATTGATCCACAACTTAGGAATATGATTGCACCCGAGTGTTTAAAGCAGTTTGGAGTGGTGGCGGTTAGTTGCTTGAATAAAAAAGGAGTAGAAGGCCAACCATGGATGAAGTAATTTGGGGACTAGAGTTTGCATTAGAGCTACAAGAAGCAGCTGAGAAAAAGGTTGGTGAATCCGCGTTAGAAAATGGTGAACTTTCCGTTTCTAATGCAAGGAGGGACAACAACAACAGATGATGATGATTCTATGTTACAGGATCAAGCGGGATAAAACATGGCACATCATCGATTAGTGGCAGCGATGCAGGGTTCAAGTCGGACACAGTTTTCTCCGAGATTCTGAAGCCAACCGGAAGATGATCTGAAAGATGGGATTTTATAGCGAACCATACAAACAATCAATGCATGATTAGAAATATATTGTGGTTAAATTTTGTTTTTGTTGATTGCATTAGTAGAATAGTTATTAAATTATATGTAATTTGCATATCTCTTTCCGTTACATAGGCACCATATAATAAACTTCAATACTCAGTTCGTATAATTGTGATATCTTTCATTCTATGCGTCCCTAAACCTTAAAACCCTTTTTACGTCTTCTAGAAATCAAGGTGTGGTCTAGAAATCAAGGTGTGGTTTTTATTCTAGCTTAGGTGAGTTCTAGTAAGGGGGCGGGGCACCACCCGAATTAGTCACAGGTGCCCACTATCAGCATATGGTAAACCACCGCCACCTAAGCTGGTAGTGGTACCGTAAACGTTTTGCTGGTTCTGTTCGACCGTATTGGTAACCGTTTTTTACTAAAATAATAAGTCAAATACTATTTTTTTTATTTTAACCGTTTGTTTATTTTAATGTTTCATTATGTTAACCGTTTGTTTAATGTTGTTTTAACCGTTTGTTTTAAAGCATAACAATACTTTAAAAAAATTTCATTAAAAACATAAATAAGAACATTTCATTTAACATAAAATTAAAACATATTAATATTAGACATAAAAAATATACATTAAAACAAAGAAAAAAAACTTAAGGTTGGTGCAACACTTGCTATGCTTCGACATGGTCAAAACTGTTGCCGTATCGAGCCTCATAGTCCA
>JAUTDX010002213.1:0-60345 GCA_030844895.1 Ambrosia x helenae
CTTTCCGCCCCTCGGGACGGTGTTCCCGCCCGGGAACCAAATACCGCCCACCCTTCCCCGCCCCACTCCCTGAAGTCTTAAAAGAGAACATTTTGGGCATCTCTAATTATATCTACCAAAAAGTAATTTGCCATAGGAGGCCTTTTTCACAAACCCAGTTTGTATTTGGGCTAGCTACCGTTTACATGTGGGCTAAGTTATGCGAAAATTGGACCGACTAATAATATTATTATTTTTTTGAACGGTCAACAAATTGGAATCACTCACGGAACACTGGAGTATCATCGTGCCACCAGTGTTGCCACGCGATCATATTCCACTACCAAGTCACCAATTCAGGAGGAAACTCATAATTATGAGAAAACCCCCTTTGTGAGATTCGAACCCAGGACCTTATGGCCCTTAAGTCTTATCTCACCACCAAGATACCACTAGGCTATAATATTATTAATCACCAATCACGTTACGATGGATCCTCAATAATAGAATGCCCATAGCTAAAAGGTAATGGGTTCGATTCTTGAGAGCGTCATGTTTTTCTGATTATTCCATTTGTCGTGTTTTCGGGCTGGTGGATAGTCGGATTTTTTCTGGAACTGGTGACCTTGGTGAAACCAGAAGCTCCCTTACATGTCTGGCTAAACGGGTGAAAAAGTCCTGATTTGACTGAGTATGAACTCTGAAGGGGGTTATTTGTGAATTTCGTTGGCAGTTAAAAAAAATATATAATATTAATCATTTAATTTTTGCCGACGTTTAGACCAATGAAAACCACAGTTACTGCCATCCAACTCTGGATAGCGTGAAAGTTAACGCCACGTAACCTCTGTTAACGGTTCCGTTTACTCCTCCTTCATAAAATGGGTCCCACGGTAACAGATTTCAGGCATGCCACCGATTGACGGTGACGGTTTGCTCCGCCGCTTTTTTATTTTTTATTTAATTTATAAATCGGTCTCACAATCTTTCACATAAATTGGGTTTCACGTTTAAAGCTTTCACATAAATTGGGTTTCACGTTTAAAGCTTTCACATAAATTGGGTTTCACGTTTAAAGCTTTCTTTCAAGGTTTTTGTTAGATTATTCTTTCAAGGTATTATTATTATTATTTTTTTCGAGTTTTAATTAATCATACGTTATATTATTATTATTCAATCTCTATGGGTACAATACAATTTAAATAGTTTAAAAGTTGAATGTATTATTATTCGGTTAAATGTTTGGTGTACTTACTCCCTCATGTTATTGTTGAATTATATTAGGTTATTTTGTCTGACATTTTTGGATTTTGACCCTTTTAGGTTATTTTGTTTGACCCTTTTGGATTTTATAGGAATGTTTTATTTTGAGCTTAGGGTTTGATACTTTGATGGTTTGATTGAAAATACATAGAAAAAGATTTGATCTTTGAAGTAATGCATTCAATAGCAGCTAATTTAAATAATCTGCAGATGACAGATGCCTGAACAGGAACAGGATCCTGATATTGTTAGGTGGGGTCTACATCATCTAATGGAAGTTTGTTCGGTGAGTAACGGTGGGTCGCCTGGTGTTTTTACTCATTATGATAAAGATTTGTCTAGTGTTGAGTATGTGAGTGAAGGTTATTGTGACGCAAATGATGCCGGTGTTGACAACGGTGAGATGTTTAGTGATGCTGGTGTTGGGGATGATATGGGGTTGAGTTACAGTAATGTTGAAAATGATGAAATGATTGCGCGGGCGTTTCAAGAGGAGTTGTCGCGGCTTGCAGTGGAGGAGAATCATGGTTCGATAGGAGAAGTTGATCAGAAAGAATCGGTGCTTGCTCAGGATTGGCTTGCTCCTTCTAAACGACATGGTAAAATTAGTAACCGCCTAACCCATAAAATTAGGAAAAATCCTAATTACATAGTTATTATGTTTATTTCTGAAAATGTGTTTTGATATATATTGGTCATCGATTTAGAGTTTGAGAGCAGTCAAGAACAAGATTTGGAAAATGGAGAAAAATCTAGTGATGATGAAGATCAATCATATTCCCCTGAGATGGCAGATGAGTCTATTCTAGATGGTGAAGTAGGAAAGAGGATAAATCAAATGGTTCCCATACGTGTAAGTTTTTTTCTGGTTATGTGTAAATCTATGTTACGGTGCTTGCTCAGGATTGGCTTGCACCTTCATTGTGTCGTCAATAAAATTACGCTTTTAATGGTGATGAATACACTCATGCTGTCATGCACATACGTAAAATCAGTTTAGCTTGATTTTATACAAATTAAGATCTATATGTTGAACATATTTCCATTGATGATTTTGGTGGTCACTTAATTGTTCATATGTGGTGTAATGCAGCATGTCCCTAAGGTAAATGGAGAAATGCCTACTGCTGATGAGGCAACGTCGGATCATCAGAGGCTAATGGACAGGTTTTTTTTTTTTTTTTTGTATTCTTACTGGGATTACAATTTTCGAGCTGTTTATGGATGATTATAATGCATTTGATATGCAGTTTTTCTCTGTCGTATGTGCTTTCGAATGATAGTGCTTGATATTTTATGCAGATTAAAGATTTATGATCTAGTTGAACTTAAGTTTCTGGGGATGGTAACTGCCAGGTTCGAATTCACATGTTTCTTAATGCTAATACGTTTCCACTATTTAGTATGTAGCTCTCCTTTTTCTTTCTTTATCTGTGACCCTATAAGAAGCCCTGTATTTATATAAGTGGGCTCCTCTTTAATGATTCACCCCTTTTTCTTGTTTAGTTCCGCTCTTTGTCGGATCAAATATACCGCTCCAGTGATCACCACAGGCTTGTTAGGGAACAAGTTGTTAATCAGGTAGGTTAAAGTAATATTAATTGGTGTGATTTTTATATGTTCTTTTGAGCATCTTAGGTGCTGGCTAGAGGAAGTCGAACAATAACCTGGAAATGGTCATGATTGTGTTTTGTAATTGGATTGCATGGTAGCTACAACCTCTCATCTCCTGATTCCAATTGACACGTGTTTCCATTCAACATAAACACGACTTGATCACTTCATCTAGCCAGCAATCCCTCCAGGACTTATTGATGATCTCCTATCATTTGTGTGATCAGCTCAAATTTCATCCAGAAATGTATGCGGCTTATGTTCCTATGGCTTATGATGAGTACTTGAAGAAAATCAGCACGTATATTACAAAGTTTTTTTGGAATTTACAGCGTATACGTTTTCATTTCTAGTATCTAAACATAATTATTACAGGGATGGCGAATGGGGTGATCATGTCACATTGCAGGCTGCTGCTGATGCGGTATTAACAATCTTCTTCTCCATAGCATTCACACAAAAGAGACTCCCTGTTTCCCTTATTTCAGCAATTGATCTCATGTTTCTGGTAATTGCAGTTTGGAGTCAAGATATTCGTATTAACTTCATATAAGGATACATGTTACATTGAGATTCTACCATGCATTCAAAAGTCAAAGAGAAGTAAGTTTGTTTACGAACTCTTTTCATTGTGTTTCAACTAATCAAACCATATATAGATATTTAGCAGTATTCAGAAATAAACTGCTAGAATAGCACATGCATTTAGGCACTCGATACTTGATCATCATACCAGTCTTTTAGACTCGCTACCATAGCTGTTAAAAGCCTTCGCCTCTTGCGCCTAGGCCCATTTTTTAGGCGAGGCGATGCATTTGCGCTTTGAGTCGAGAAAATTGCGCTTTAATTTTCCAGGTGATGGTTTAGGCGCAAATTTCAGCTAGATTCCCAAATTCTGGAGAGTTTCCAGCCAAATTCATTAAATTATGGCTAGATTTAAGCCAAATTTCTACTTTTATCTAAGGAACACACTACTTCTATACACTAATAGATCAATATTTCAAAACTTTTGATACTAACTAGATGAAAAATATTATTATTTTAAATTTAATATATTTTTACTTTATTTTCGTGCTCGCTCCTTTTATCTCAGGCCCCCGCTTTTTTTTGCGCCTCTCGCCTAGGCCCCAAGCAAGGCCTATGCGCCTTGAGTGCGCCTAGCGTCTTTGATAACTATGCTCGCTACGCCATTGTTTCTTTAGTCATACTTCATGCATTTATCCTGATAAATTTAGCAAGTTTTGAGATCTATTTGACTTATATGCAGTCATCTTCTTGAGTTTTTGGGCTGAGGTGCACTACAATTCAATTTATCCTGAAGGAGGTAAGTTGTGTAATTTATCCTCCGAATATCTGGTGTTGTATCAAATTTCATCTTCACCATGTTTTCTTACACAGAGCTGCCATATATGGAGTCCAAAAAGAAGAAGAAATGGTGGATGCTTGGCAGTTGAATGGCATCTGGACTTGAAACCGTGTACATAAACTTTGAATTAATGAGAGAATTAGGATGTATAGATTTCATATTCTTTTGCAGTTGTATACCATTCTTTCAGTTACTTTGTCTTCTCTAACCTATTGATCTAGCTTGTAGATATTAGTACTATGAGGTATGTATGTATGTGTGTGGAGGGTTACATACAAAATAGATTTTGTCTATAAAGTGTAGGAAACAATATGGGCCATTGATTAAACTGATTTTAAGGTTCAGATTGACGCTATGGTAGATTTGTAGTAGTTAGAAGTTAATAACGGTTTGGAGGGATAAAGAGGGAATTAGACAATTACTTTTTTAACAACGGCCAACAAAAACTATTATTAATAAATCGGGCTAATGTTGTGTTAACCACAAAAGATACAAACACCCAAGTGAGCTCTTGAAATTTCGCTCGGTTTCTAAGCCACAAAAATGCCAAAACTTTCATTTCCCCGCTACCCTCTTCGCATTCTGATACTTTTCTCTTACGTATATATAATATTAAAGTACACAGATGGCCCTTGTGGTTAACCAAAATTTTGGATTTGGTCCCTAGCTTTCTAAAGTAGACTGACGGTCACTATGGTTTGTTTTTGTAATGCATTTAGTCCCCATCTAGTAAATCTAAAGTTTCAGCACTCCAAGTTAGAGACTAAACGCATTACAAAGTGCAAACCACATGGATCATCCATGTACTTTTGGCAAAAGTTGGGGACTGAATGTGCTATAAAGTGCGAGCTACATGGACCGGACCGTCCGTGTACTTTATCCATAATATTTGAGAAGTTGACTCTCTTAGACCATATTCGGACCAAATAATATCATTACCTTACATCATCAATCATCAAATATTTATAAGACAAGAAAAGAAAAAAAAACGATCACTAGCAGCAACAGCTTACAAACTTCATCACATGTCAATCAAATGATATTTTAAGACATTATATTTTAGTTGTAAGACCATTCAGATATGCACAAAACATATTAAAGTATCATTTGAAGACTTCCTATACAAACAATTTCCATATGCACCATACAGGCTTCCCTAACTAGTGCTTATAACTTTAGGACTCAAACAAACAAACCATTTATTCTCTCCAACAACTGGATCCAGAAGCCTTTTCTTCAACCCATCTGTTATTGACCTCTCAAAAACACCATTTTTAGGTGTCAATGCGCCCTCAAAACACGGTGATGATTCCTCCAAGCTCTCCACACTCTCATCTTCCACAATCTTGTTCAAAATCTCCAACACTTGACTCATTTTTGGCCTCATCTTTGGTTGTCTACGCAAGCACTCGTTAGCCACAGCTGCTAGCTTTTGAGCCGATTTGACTGAGTAATTCCCTTCAAGGCGAGGGTCCAGAATTTTCTGAAATTTTTGAGGGTCTTTGGAAAGGTGTCGTCTCACCCAATCCAAGAGCTTTTGCTCGTTTTTTGGCTTGTTACGGTCAAATGGTCTTCGACCCGTGATAAGTTCATATAAGAAGATCCCAAAGCTCCAAACGTCACTTTTGTATGTTAGCCGTCCTGTTTGGACGTATTCTGGAGCTGCATATCCAACTGTTCCAACTACCTGTTAAACATAACAAACATTTTAAATTTGTGCCATAATGAGTTGGATTGGTTTTTTTGTGTTATTTGTCCATACATAGTTCAAAGAAGGTTTTTAGTTTTAACTTACTGCTGTTGATACGTGACTTAGCTCATCTGACGGGCCAAGCCTCGCCAGACCAAAATCGGATAGCTTAGCATTCCAGTTCCTGTCCAAAAGAATGTTTGAAGATTTGAAATCTCTGAAGATTATCTGTGAATTGCGAAAACATAAATAAATAACATGGTCTTGTCAACAAGATGATCTATAATCAAAACGTCAATTAGGGTTGCGAAATGGGTGGGTTAGAGTGTTAGACGTGTTCAGCTAATGGGTCACCATGGGTATTTTTTTTATGTTTCAAAACTGGTTGGGTCAACCTCCAAACACATCTTGATACTTGAAAAAATTATCAATAGTTACCATGTTAAATATGATTACGAAACTATAACCATATAAACCTTTTCCAATAGAGCAATTTAGCAGAATTCTGCATATCAGCAGGTTTTGGACTAAGGGTGCAAGCAGTCAGTCCTGTTTTCTTTTCTCTTTTTTTTCTAATTCTTTTAGCTTAACCAATTTGACTTGTTACAGATAAAATATAACCCAAATCAACCCATTTGTACCGCCTTCATAGGTGGAGAATTTTCAAGTGAAATACCAATTTACCCATGTCCTTAATTTGGCCAATAGAATCAGTCACAAATTGTGAATTGTGGGCCAAACTAAGGCCTGACAAGTCATAACTTCCTTAATGGGTCAAAGTATTGGGCCCTTACAACTCGTCACTGATCAAACGGGTACCTGAAATTCCATTCCTTCATGGAGATAAGCTAAGCCTCTAGCAGCATCTTGAGCAATTTTGAGTCTAGTAGACCACGGAAGAGGCTTTTGAAACCTAGACAAATGATCTTGTACGTTCCTATTATGCATGTACTCATACACAAGAAGGCGTTGGATCCCTCTTTCATCATCTTCAGAGCTATATCCCACAAGTTTGACCAGGTTTGGATGGTCAACATACCCGAGAACATTTACCTCTGTCACCCATTCTTTGTGGCCCTGAGTAAATAATCAAAATGGAACCTTAATACCATGTTTCCCTATAAACCAATTTACGGTTACAGGAATCCCACTTTGATGTCAAGCTTTTAATTCTGCAAAAATAAGTCATGTGTCCATATTCAAGAAAATAAAAGAGAGAGGATAAAAAAAAGTAAACCTGCAATCCCCTTCTGCTAAGTTGTTTGATAGCAACATCAATCTTTTGACCAGAACCGTCTGTTTTTCGTATCACAGCCCGGTACACGCCTCCAAAACCGCCTTCCCCTATCATGAGAGCCCGGCTAAAATTCCTTGTCGCTGTTTTCAGCTCAGTAATAGAAAATTCCCTGAGGTTATTGTAACTTTTGCCACTCGGGTTTTGAGTCAAACTTGTGAATGAAACCCTTGAGGATGACACGTTGCTACCATCAGACATATCCATTGATGTAAATTCTGAGCCCGATTTCCTTCCCTCTTGACCATTTGACATGGAGGACCGAAGCAAAGTTGACTTTGGGGTCTTCGGTTCTCCATTTTCATCACCATGAGAGAAGGAGAAACACTTCATAGCCTTCATGGTTCAGAAAGACTTTGCAACCATAGTCTCCTTTTTTCACTATATGTAGACACACATACAACCAAAAGATGTTGTCACTAATCAATAAATCTTTCGTTAAACTGATCTTTTACAAATCAAATCTTTTTATACATTGTAAAGCTACCGCAATATCGCTACTGTCACCATCAAACTCCTCGTGATAGTGCTTTATGCGAGTAAAAAAGCATGAGATGTGGTTTCACTTACTCTCCTAAAATTTGGAAAAAAATGGCAAGTTTGGTGGTAGTCATAGACCTACTCTTACAAGTAGATGGGACCAGGAACCATGTCTTTGTTGCTTCTAATGCGTATAATCCGGACCCACGTATAGAAAATCGAAGTGAATTAGGTTTTGATATTGAAAATTTGAAATAGACTCTTTTCCTACCCTAATATGTGGCACTCGTCTTCATATATCCCCACTCAAATGATACAAACAAGATCAACAAAATCATGATTGTGTACTCAAGAACATAAAAATCAAGATTCTTAATTATGCAAACAAATATGATCTTTATATCAAGACGACCAACAACGCGATATGCAAACAGTCTCTATAAGTCTTATCATCGACATCAAGTAAGCGCGATGTATTAAAAGACGACGATTGTTAAAATCTTAACATTACAACTAACAAACTATTGATGGAATAATATTGCATAGAGGATGGATGATGTTACTTGTAATTGACTCTTTTCAATTTTTCATATTAAAAACATGATCATAATTTCATAAACTTATGGGCATGTTAACTTGTTATTCAATCTTTTCAATTTTCATATGAATAACAAATCGTATAAATTCCCTAATCAAAATTTTCCATTTTGTTTTAAAAAAATTAAAAAAAAAGGGAAATTGCTGAGAATACACAATCAATTGGGAATTACAATCAGTAAACTAAATACCCAAGTACCCAACTTATGAACATCATATTTTTTAATTAAAAAAATACAAAATGAAAGAAAAAAATACCTGACGTGATTTGTGCTGAAAATCTAAGAAAATAAAGAACCCTAATTATGGGAAATATAAAGAGATAATAGAAGGATAGGCAGCTGGAATTTAGCTTACCAAACACATCTTATTATCAACCATTTAATAGAAGTAAACTACACAGACAGACAGAGAGAGAGAGATGATGACGATGAATAATATATGGAGGGAAAAACGGGGAGAAGAATTGTGACATTTATATTTTTTTAAATTATTTTTTTACCAAGAATTTTCTTCCTAGGTTACCAGTACTGACGAACATATTATGCCTTCTGGCCGACCATATTTTTTATTTCATTTTATGGCATTTAAATAACATTTTTTTGTTGTATTTCTTTATCTCTTGTTTTTTCTTAGTAAAGTTGAACTAACCAGATTTTGAAAAAAACAAACATTTTTTTTAACACCAGCCAAAACACAATATATAATATATGGGTGTTTTTAAAAATATATATGGAAAACTGAGTAACAAAGGCATAAAACAGTTGAATTTTTTTTGTTGTTTTTTTAATCATTTATTATATATGTAAATACACAGTATATAAAATTGTGAATCTAATCTGATCAAACTAAATGATTGCGTGAGGGTTTTGTTGATTGTCTTATTTAATGCAGTGTGCCAATGTCATATTTGACAAACAAAATGTAACTTTAGTAGAAATTTCTTAGTTTGTTCATTTTTCGTACTAGATAATCAAAGTTGTTTAGTTTGGATTGATAACTTTGAATTATATAATTACATATCAATTTGAAGTAAATAGTTAAAAAAAAACTCCATACACATTAAAGTGTTTCGAATTGAGAGACGTAGACAAATAATCATAAACTATATTGTTAAAAATTGTGTCTTACATATGCATCGAGTGCATCTGATTATTATTCCTTTCCTATCGTATTACCCATCCAACATATTCTAATAAAACAAACTATATACATGTACGTATCAACTCATTCTGTTTTAAAAACTAAATGACCCTCGTGCCAAAGGAAACGATTTTGTAAGAACATACAACTTTAGACAACTTAAATTTCTAAAACTTTTATTTATTTTTCTTATAGCTTTTTGGCCTTTACAATGAGCGTAAGAGGCATAATAATGTTGACACTATATATCTTGGTTTGAGGCTAAGCACGCATAGAAAGTATTTACACCCACGTTTTGGTCTGTATACATTTCTTTCATTTTCATTTGACTCGGACAATGTTGAGAACTTCATCATTATTTCATATATTCCGTTAGGAAGATGTCAAGTTGACATATGATATATTAAATTGAAGATTAGTCATCGCTATAGGTATTGACTTTTTTGTTGTTATATATGAATGTGCGACGAAGCATATTTGTAAAATGCTAAGTACTTCATGTGATATATAAGTCTAACTTAAAAATGATTTTTTTGACTACATGTATTTTTTTAATCTTTAATCTCTTATATTTGCTTTCAATGTGGAACACCATATATGTATATGCATTGTTGCGGGTTGGGTAAAAAAAATTACTCTATATATTAATTCTTGAACATGTGAGGAAGAGTAACGTGGAGGTTTTTTTCTTTTTCTTTTTTTTTTACTTGAGGTTCTTTTTGTTTTTTTTTCTAGAAAATTTGTGAAATGTCGTTTTGACATCGTTAGACGTAAAAACGACATTTTAATTGTGTATAAGTTTAGTATAAATTCAAGTTAGTTAGGGATGGCAACGGGTCGGGTATGGGTCGGGTTTGGCTAATACCATACCCATACCCGGTTATAAAATCTCATACCATACCCGTCGGATATTGAGCATACCCGCGGGTATCGGGTATACCCGTTGGTATTTGCATAAATGTAATTTTTTTTATTTTCTTTTATAGTCTTATGTTTTAAGAAATCTAGAGTATATGAAATTGTAATAAGTAACATATATATTATCATCACCCTAATAATCTTTGAAACATTTAATACGTAAATATATATTATAGTATGAATTTTGAAAACTATTTATATATTTCATAGCATATAAATATAAATAATAATGTTATTAGAATATATATTTTAGACGAAAAGTTTATTCTTCAAATAATGGAGTTATTAGAATGAAACATTACTAAAAAAATAGTTTAGAAAAGATATATATAAAACTTAAAAGTATTGGATATATATTTCGGGTAATCGGGTATTTAGTTTCGGGTAATCGGGTCGGGTATCACCTAATACCATACCCGTCCCATACCCGCGAAATATTTTTTTTCGAATACCAAACCCGTCCCATACCCGTCAGGTATCGGGTATACCCGTCCCAAATGCTTCGGGTTTCGGGTATACCCGTCGGGCTCGGGTTTTTTTGCCATCCCTAAGTTAGTATACGTTTCGACGTAAACTTTATTCACTGGTTCACATTTTAATGTAAACTTTTTCTACAAATGAGTCGGGTGTTTATATTGTGTATAAGTTTAGTTGGTCTAAGTTTTAATGTTTCATTCTATTTCTTTCTTTAACCAATTAACTTTTCTACCCTAGAATTTGATAAAGTTATCATACAACCTTTAAACTTCAATAAAGTTGTCGGTACAAATTCGTTTCCGTCTACCTTTTATGTCACGTGAGTCACTTGGTTTTACAAATCCTTGTTGATGTTGAAGTGCATTTAGAAGTAATCACCAAAAAAATATGCAAGTTTTGATCTAACAGACGGGTTAATCAAGAACACAAGCTTTCAAAACCATACCAAGTGTTCAACTATTCAAAAATAATTTGCAATAGTAAACTAAAAGTGATTAGAAGGTGTCTAGGTTGACCGATGTAGGTGTGGCGTCGTGTGCACCCTAGCATTTTTCTGGTCATTGGCGCCTCCCCCTCCCCCCCTCCCTTCTATTTTTCGGCACAATTCGGGGGGCGCTTTTAATTCCTCACCGGCCAATAAAGATGCTTAACAAGCATATCTGGAGGCCGCCACTTCAATAAAAAATAAATAAAAGGGGGGGGGGGGGGGCGCTATTTAGCTCCATTCCACACTTGTCATGTTAGGGGGAGGGGAGATGTTATTCTTACGTAGCGATTGATGTGACATAATGAAACCCCCAGAGGCTCCATTCCACACCATGTAGCCTTAGAAGTTAAATAGTGAAATTGACCAAGTGATGGTTTGATGTGGATTGTACTAAAGAAACACGCTATTGATAAATTGACTTTTATGAAGCCAACAAGAAATGGGAAGAGACTTGCAATAAAAAGATCTCTAAAGGCAAAAGTGAGCACATATTTGTTTCCAAAAGCTTAATTTGAGTTCAACATCCATTCAAATGAAAGAAATCGTGAAACTCGTATTACAATGTGATTATGTGTATTTAGTTGTTTGTCTGGTGCTTTAATTTTGGTTGTGAGGTATTCATACTAACTGGTTGAACTATGTGATAAAGTCATGACCAACATAGCATTATCAGAAAGAGTGAGATAACAGGTGAAACCTTCTCTTTGAAGCCTAATGGGAGTTGTGTGTGTGTGTACAATATATTGTGATAAAATTAGATACAAATAGAGCTTTTTCAATGTTTTTGAAGGTTCTAAACGAACTAAAAAGTCAGGACCGTTTGAGAAAAAAAAATTCTTATATACACCCTTCTCCTTTATCCAATCTTGAGATCAACAAGAAATAGTAATGATAAAATAGTTTGATGCAAAAGCACTAATACAGGCCCGGTTTTGGGCATGGGCGGGGTGGGCGACGGCCCAAGGTCCAAACTCTCGGGAGGCCCGAAATTTTAAAAATTTAAATATATATATTATTTATAAAGTGTATTTAAATTATTTTGGTGTGGGAAATGAGAATAAAGCCTAGGTAAATGAATTGGCTAGTGATAGATGGAAAACATGGGTTCAAATCCCACTTCATGCATTTAATTTTTGTATAACAATGCATTTAAAGAATAAGACCAACATTTCTTTATTTTCAATATAATATATATTTTAGGTATTAATGTTTGATAATTAAAAGTTGAAATTTGAATTAATCATATTTGAAAATTGAAAGTTAAAACTTGAACTTTATAAGGGGCCCGATTTTTTAGTCGCCCTAGGCCCAAAACGTTTCGAAGATTCTCAAAGACGGCTCTGCACTAATAATAGCAGTAAATACCTAATTTATATTATGTGTAATATTAAGAGCAATGATAAATAGAAATTAAAATTACTTAAATATCTAATGTCCTAACAATAATAAATAGCAATTTAGCAATGGATGGCTTCTTGTTAGAAGAAGGTGGGTTGTGGGTGTTTCCAGTTCTAGGACGCTGTAACCTAAATTATGTTATTTCCTAATTCGTTAAGTGTTAGGTATGAGAGGAGACAAGTTCGAATCTTGTGGGCAGCACTTTGAGGTATTTTGCCGGGATCATAACCCTTGTGGGGTGGGATGATCGGTATCCAATATGGATACCAGGGGCCAGAGGGTCTCCTCCACATACCCTTTTTTAATTCGTTTTCTTTTCCTAAAATGAATATTTTAACTTTATTTTATTGATTAAGTTTCATTTGTTTTTTTTTGGGCTTATACACAGTTAAAACAAAGATCAGTTATCCCAAATATATATATTTTGGGAGGCATAACCTCTGCAACAGAGATTTGCGAGATTAAAAATAGAGTCTAAATACTACTACTATTATTATTTCTCTAAATTCCATTTTCAAAACAACACTCCTTACATACTCGATTTTGATGGTTACTTGTTGGGTTATATGGAAGGAGCGTAATAAGAAAGTGTTCCACAGTTCGCATCCTCGGGGTTTGGATATGGTGGCTACGGTGAAGGTTATTTCTTATTTTTGGTTTAAAAAATCGTACTAGGTTCAAAAATGTGGTTTGGAATGATTGGGTGAAATACCCGTTATATTGTTTGTAAGTTTTGGTGGCTGTCCTTGTTTTGAGGTCGCGTCCTTGTGTTAATGAAGTTTAATGTTAAAAAAAAAAAACATACTCGATTTTTAAAATAGTAAACTTAAAGGACTTGACTGTAAAAAAACTAAATACGAAGGTCCATTATAAACCCATAATAAAATCTCCTTATAGCCTACGTTTTAAACTCTCTTCCCCCTTCATAAACCCTAACCCTCTTTTTCTTCACTCCCCCAAATCTGCCACACCACCATAGTAATCTCCAGATCGACGAAAATGTCGATGTCGAAGGGTTCAAAGATGCTACAGTTCATTAACTACCGTATGCGTATCACTATCCAAGACGGCCGTCAACTAGTCGGCAAGTTCATGGCCTTCGACCGTCACATGAACCTTGTCATCGGTGACTGTGAAGAGTTCCGTAAACTCCCTCCTGCTAAAGGCTCCAAAAAAAACGAAGAACGTGAAGACAGACGTACTCTTGGCCTTGTTCTTTTACGTGGTGAAGAAGTTATCTCCATGACTGTTGAAGGCCCTCCTCCTCCTGATGAAAACCGTGCTAAAGCCGTTGGAGCGGGTGCGTTGGCTGGACCGGGTTTAGGTCGGGCTGCTGGACGTGGTATTCCTACTGCTCCTTTGGTTCAAGCTCAACCTGGTTTAGCTGGACCGGTTAGGGGAATTGGTGGACCGGCTCCTGGTATGATGCAGCCGCAGATATCTCGTCCGCCTGTTCCGAATATGGCGGCTCCTCCTGTTAATTACCCGGTGATTCGCCCTGGACAGATGCCTTACCCTGGACAGGGGCCTCCTCAAATGCCGCGTGGACCGCCGCCTCAAATGCCGCCTCAGTTTGCTCAACGGCCTCCTGGACAGTATCCTGTGCCTCCGCCTGGGCAGTATGGGCAGAGGCCGATGGCGCCTCCTCCGCAGATGATGAGAGGGCCGGTTCCGCCTGGTGGAGCTCCTCGCCCTGGTATGCCTGGTCCGCCGCCTCCTGCTCGGCCTGGGATGCCGCCGCCTCCTGGTGGACAGATGCAGTACCCTGGACCTCCTCGCCCTGGTATGCCGCCTCCACCCAACTCCCAGCAACAGCAGCAGTGATTGGTAAGCTTGGTCTTATATAGTTCTGTTTATGCATGATTTCTTATTAGACTTGCTAAAATATATTGTTTTGATGGTAGTGTAATTTTGGTTCTAGAGCTTATGGTGATTGTTTTCTGTTGATTGATATGAATGTGGCTTTCAATTTATGTATGTTGGCGAACTTAGGGGTCAAAAACATTGTATTAAACTTATGTTTAGAGTTATGTTACTAATCTAGTGTAGGATGAATCAATGTTGTTTAAGAGTATTAGTGGTAGTGGGTGGTTAATTATCTGATATTAAACACCTTATGAAGTTTGATAATTGAAACACCGATGATAAATTGGGTCTAGAGTCTAGACATAAGCATGGATTCTGTTTCTGTTGGGATTCAACAAAAATTGCAACAACCATCATCTCTCTCTGGCTTGAACGATAACCTCTGATATTTTCATGAGCCACACTACTGGGCGTCTTTTCTTTTTCATTATTTGCTTCAGGCTAAACATCAAATTGAATCCGACGTGTAGCTTGAGTGGTCATGTTAACAGTGTTACATTAGTTATTCTAGTAATGGGTAGTTTGTAATGCAAATTTTAGTTTTCTTCAAGTGTTGCTTACAAGGAGAAGTAGATTGCTATAACGAATTAACAAGACTTACAAATGCTAATATCTATTCTGCATAGCACACAATGTTATTTTATGGCCTTCTAAATGTTGTGGACATATTGTCGATTATGTTTTACTTGAACTCTAGAAAGGAATGTTAACCTTCACATAAATTTGAGCAGTGTCATTGAAGGTACCATAAAATACGTGTGTGTGTGTGTGCACGCTTCAACAAGTTATAGACAATCATAAAGTTAAACCTGAAACCAAAATGATTCTGTACCTATTCAAGTTTAATGAGTTTGATCTGTTGAACCCAAGTTATTTACTTTTTCTTTCAACAGTAAGATTATCATGCTCTAAAGTCTAAAGTTGGTTAGGAATCAGGAGTTATCTGACTTTTATTTGGTATAATCATCTCATTCACATGGTAGCTTTTGGGAACCCATGTATTCCCACATAATCAGATATTCAGATCAATTTAATGTACAGGTCTCTCTCTATATTCTATTTGATATACATGTCCTATGTCGGTCCTATATCATTTCCTGTGCTTGAAAATCATTCATGTGAGATAAATCCCAATCTAAGCAGTTAATCTTGGTGATATCTCTAATCTCGGTTATCGGCCTTAAGGGTTTACATCAGTCCTTATCTCGTTTCGATAATCTCGGCTGATATATCGGCGGCATTAACTGCTTATATCCCAATAATCCCATCATCATCGACGTACTCTGGTTCATATTTTTCAGAGTGCTTTGTACTCTGACATTAGCAACGGCAAATGTATGAGTAAGGGGCCGTTTGGCAACGTCTGAATGGGTAAGTGCTGACCCCGTAAGAGGTCTAAAGGATTAAGAGGTTCTGAATGGTTAAGTGCTGAATCATTAAGTGGTGTTTGGTTGGACATCTGAATACTTAATTAAAAAAAAATCACACCCCTTTATTATTACCCGCCCACCCCCCTTTCTCTTTAACCCCCCCACACACACACACGATCTGCTCTCTCTCTCTCTCTCTCACACACACACACACACACACCATACTTTTCATTCTTTTCTTTCTTTTTCTTTCACACAAACCCATATTCTACATTCTTTTCTTTCTTTTTCTGTAACTCACACAAAGGAGGAGATGAGAAAGAGGAAGTAGGAGAAGGGTTGTTGGCGGTCAGACGAAGCGAAGCAGCAGCAGCAACGACACACAACGATCAGTCAGACTTGTTCCCAAGTCTGACCCGGAAAGAGGCGTGGTCAGACCTCAGCTTCCGGTCAGACGTCGCAGCCAAACACTCGGACTCACCCTGCCTCTGACCGAATCAGACATTCACGTCTGACTGAGCCCGGTCAGACTCAAACAAACAGCCCCTAAGAGAGAATCATAGGTTTTGGAGACGCGAGACCTGCTTTTTAGAGAATAGTGTGAGAGATGTACAATCATCCACTTTTACGATCTGCAAGATGCAACGATTACCTTCACCCTGTTTATCAGTTTGGGTTCTCTATAATACATTTTGTCAACTCACCAAGGTTTTGGAGACCGGATCGGACCGGCCGGTCCGACCGGTTGAACCGGGAATCGCCAATGGCACCGGTCCGGTCACAGAAGATCGAAAACTTTACAAGAAACCGGCCGGTTCGTTGTTTTTTATGGTTCGGCGGTTCGTTGAACCGGCCGGCCAGACCGGTGGGTTATTTTGTCTCGTCTGATAACATCATAATAATCTCTGTCTTCACCCATTTTCTCTTGTCTAATACTCTCTGCCGTCGTTGTTGATTTGGTAAGTGTTGAATTCATAGTTAGATTTGATGATTTTTTGGCTTATCTTCGTTGGTTGTGGTGTTGGTGTTGTAGTATGGCGGCGATGTTTTTATGTTAGGGTTGTGGTGGACTGGTGGTTGTTTTATATTAGGGTTGGGTTAGATATTTGGAGATGAGAGAGACTGCAGAAGAAGTAAGTGTATGAATGTTGTATACCTATCTTTTTATATATTAATATATGTCTTCTTTTTTATTGTTGTTTTTTTTTTTCAGAAAACTGAATACATACTTTTATTTTCTAACAATATATATTAAGATGCATAGTTTCGTTGGTACTTTACATTATTTACATTTTGTTATGTTTTCAAGCATGTATTATTTATTACGTCATCCGGTTTTTAAATCCGGTCCGACTGGTCCGACCGGTCCGACCAGTGAACCAGTATTGTGTCCGGTTCGTTGTCCGATCCGGTTCTGAAAACATTGCAACTCACTTTTTATGTTTCTGTTCATTGTTGGAACTACTGACATCTGGTACGTCATGCTGTATGTTGTATGCTTGCCTATGACAGTAAGAATAAGTAGCTAAGGTAGTAAATATTTATTTTAGTTGGCAGCATCTGTGTTAAATTGCGTGCCTAGGTGCTTGGCGCATCAAGGCGAGTAGTCGAGTACATGGTTGCACCAGTCAAGGCTAGGTGAATAGCCTTCATGATGTGTGCACCTTTTAGCGACTTTTCTAAGAGGTGCGCCACTGCGCATCACAACACCTCATGTACTTGCATCTGTACGCCTGCCCGTTTGTAGGCTGAAACAATTGTGCTCCACATACCTGATGCATGGGCATTTGCTTCGGCTCTTGGGACTCTTACGCCTCATAGTGTCTCACCCTTTATAAAACGCAGTCATATTCAATTCAGATCCTATCTAATGCTCGCTTTCATAATTTAGTGTATTCTTTATCAGAAATTGATGGGCATAGCTGGTAGTTGAACAATCCATTTAGTTTTCCACTCTATAATTAAGAAGCACCATATTGTTTGCCTTGGTGGAATTGGTGATGGTGAACGCCATTAAACTTCTGAAATTAACAGGGTAATAATACTTGTAACTGGTTTTTGTGATTAGAAGTTATAAACTTAAATTTTATACTTCTACTATGTCTAGCTCAGGTTGCTCAGCAAACACTGAACCATTTGTTTCTTTCACTCTCTGGCAAGTTACTTAAAAGCATTAGAGTGTAGTTAAGAACCTTAATTATAACAGAATCCACAAATCAACAAGGTTTTAAATTTTTTGACATTTCAGATCTTAATCTTGAAATAGTTATGCTGCACCTTCATATCAGATTCAGTTTTTTTCTATAATTTTGTTTTAACACTGTGCTTTCTCAAGCTTTAAAATCACTAGTTACGTGTTTCCCACTGAAAATGTCTTTTATTTGATATAAAATTGTGAATACTTGTTCATATTATTATTATTGTTATTGTTGTTGATATTATTATTATTTTTTTGTGTGTGGCTAATGTCAGATACTTTTCTCTTCTGTGACAGGGTAGTCTCTAAGTCTGTGAAAGTGGGAAGCTGTTCTACTGGAATTCCATATGCCTATAATCTGCCGTGAACATTTGCGAGCTTTTCAGTAGGGTTTGTATTAGTGAATCATTACTTTCTTGTCAGACTTTATTTTCTTATGTTGGATTAAGGCGTATTATGACCGTTGAAAACCATTTTGCAGAAGAGGTTAAACCTGAATTTAACAGCCTACAACCTTGTGTGATCTTTCATGCTCCCTTAATCTTTTTCCTTTTGTTTTGCCTTGATTTGAATCTTTGATTGTTTGCATATAGGGTATGACCAGATCACTTTCGATTTCTGCAGATACTTTCAAGTTTATTTTTATTTGAATTATCATCATATTGAATGAAAGTGCTTGTCGTATTTATTTTTCGTGGGACCTGATATGTTTGATCAAACTAGTTGCCAAATGGACCATACAAATTCTGTATACATGTCAGCGTAGCACATGGATTGTCTACTAAGAAAATGATTTAGCCTGTGGTATTTGAAGGGACCGGGAAATAGGTATGTAGTTATTAGATATATGATGCGTCATGTATACTTTAAATCCACGAGATGCAGTTGCCCACGATGAAAATGTATGACTTGTTATGTGTATGGTACATATTTTGACAACATTTGGCTTTATGTAAATTAGTTATCAGGTATTCACAGTTAAAGGGAATTTGATGAAACTGATTGATTTAAAGGCTTGGTAGGAACTTAGACTTGGTTCTGAATGACGATACAATTGTTGAACGATCAAGCTGGGTCAAACTAAGATCAATTCAAACTCAAGCTTATAACAATACGAGCCAAGCTGAGTTGAATAGTAGTTTCTAGTCTAAGTTGGAAGCTCGTTTTTTTTGCATCATATTACCTTTAGTCCTATCGTGGTGGTAGAATCACTTCATCATCACTGGAGCATGTTCATCGCAGAAAGAGAGGCAGGATGAGAGAGCAACCAGGAGAAAATGAACGTATGGTTTTAATTAAACATGATATATAGTTTGTCTTTTTATAAAAAAAATTCAAGTGCGTTCGAGTGGTTAATATCCGTTCAGGTGTGCTTTTGTAAACTGGTTACAAAGGCTGCATACTATTTACTATTTAGCTAAGATTCTTTTGATTATACATCAGTCTTATTTGATTCTATATAGTTTAAGCCCAAGCCAAGAGGTTAGGGCTTTGGGCCCCCAAATCTATAGGGCCACATTTTTAGTTTCTGAACATCGAACTGGGCTATGCAAGAAAGGAACTGGGATGTACAAGAAACATTGAACTTATATATACAGCCACCAAATTCTTCATGTTGTACCGTTGTGGGATTGGACGTGCAAGTGTGTAACAACCAACAAGTTTTTTTTTCCTGAAAAGGCCCTGGATTTGAGTTTCGCTTTAAGCCATCAAAATAGTTGAGCCGACCCTGTTATATAGAGCTAAGACTCTTGAGATTATCCATCAATCTTATCTAATTGTATATATTTTATTAGAATATTTTAAAACAAATGCCTCGAGGCTTTCTTAAAAAACCAAGGAAACGATCAAATTGTCAAATTCGAACAAACATTTTTTAAACTATCATACTTTTTATTTCTTTCTTTTTCTTTCACACGCATTTTCAACTTGATACATCCTAAACCTTTTAAAAGTCCTAAATTTATAAGAACAAAACCATGTTATAATAATAATAATAATAATAAAGTATTATTTAATTGAAATGAGAGAGAAAAGATGGTGTATTAATTTTATAAGGTTAACGGAGTTGAATAGTAACCGAATAGTAACTTAACAAAGTTTAATAGTAAACTTAACAGCGTAGTGAGAACAACTTGGCTTAGCGTGCTGCTGCAACGCGAGTATAATTTACTAGCTGATTACCCGGGAGGGTCCCGGGGTTGATAAATCTAATTTTATGTGATAACATATTACAAACGGCACAAGTTAACTAACCACAAAATCTTCCAATCATTGCATGTTCACAGTATTCTAATCAGTAATAACTCATATTCCCCACAAAATCTAATTTTACGTGATAACATGAACACTTTGTGTGTTTTTTTTCCTGTATGAACGAAACCCCACAAAAAATAGTCGATTTTTTCTCCGTTTTTTATATAGCACTATGGTACTCGTTGGAAAGATAATAAAACGCTCGTTAATTTGGTGTAATTTTTTACTTTAAAAAATCCCGTATATAAAAGATATAAACGTTTAAAAGTTATAGGAGGAAATATGAGAGATAAAATTTTAAATTTATTTTTAAATTCTTTTTTCCTAAAATAACTCAATTTAATTAAAAAGGAAACAATTTAAAAACACCAAAAACTCTCCATTATGATGCCACGTGACACAAGGTTGAAGCCTCCATTGCACGCCACGTCAGCAAAAGTCTTTTCTTTTATATATATATATAGATGCGTAACATGAAGCAATAAATAGTTAACAATAAATCCAAAAAGATATTACAAGAGACTGTGTCAATAGTCAACAGGAGGTGAAAAGAAACAAGTGGCGATGTTGTAATTTGTATGTTGAACATGTCCAAAACCGGTACACAGATTAGATTAGTCAGAATAGAGCTGTGTCAATGCCGGCAAGTGGACCAAGATCTTTAATAAGCTAAATAATAATAATAACAATAATAATCTACATGATCCATCCATCAACTTTATGCACGTTCGATCACGCTCTCTACTAACCGGAGAATGACCAGATGGAAACTTTTCGCCGCCGTAGTCATTGCCGTTGTTGTACTCTATTCGCCGGAATTTGTACTCTCTCAGGTAGTCGGAGACGAATTCGCCGGCCAGATCAACGATACTGCGTTTCTACCGTTTATTACTCAGAGAGTGTATTCCAGTCTCTCTAATATTACTTCTACTATTCTTAATAGTGATGTTGGTAATCGAGCTTCTTTCTGCGTTAAGGATCGGTAAGCTACTTGTAAACTATACAAATAGTTTATTATTTAGTAATTATTGTTTATGTTAATTAGTAGGATTAAGAATTCGTTTGAATTTGCATGATATAAATGCATTTACTTACCTTCTTATTCCAGATTGATATGGACTTAATAAGTTATAATCATATCACTAAACAAAATAATGTTGTTAGGTTTGCTATTTATAATCCATTTTCCAAATAGAAATACCAAATTTGAATTTAGAGCTTAAACTAGGGTTTAGTTTGAAATGTTAAGTCAGTCTCAAGGTATTCATTTTGGTAAAGCGATTCGGTTAATTTGTCAGTTTTTAGTTCGGTTAATAACCAAAACCAAGCTTGGTCTAATTTTTTTTCTTAGAAATACATGAAATGGAGGTATAAATACCTGAGATGGAGGCATAAATACATGAAATGGATGTATAAATAAATTAGATTAAGATATAAAAACATGGAATGGAGGTATAAAACATAATGGAGATATAAAAGCTATAATTATATCAAAATATGAATGGTTCGGTTAATTTCGGTTAATCGAGGGTACAAGAAAAAACTGAACCGATTTTCGGTTAATTTCGGTGCGGTTCGGTCGGTTCAGCGGTTTTCGGTTCAGTTTCAGTTAATGGTTCGGTTATTGCTCATCCCTAAATTTTGGAATACAGGGGATGGATGAGTTTGATTGGATTGTCTTAACTTTTTTATGCTGTTTAGGGAAGCTGAGTGGGACAGAGCTTTCAATTTTTCGAACAATTTGGACTTCTTGACTGCTTGCATCCAGAGAACCAATGGTATGAGCTCCAGTCTGTTAGAATAATATTTGGCCTAATTTGTATTACCTTAATGATCTTTTTCTTATGATATATTATTATGGATAAAATATATTGTTGATATGGGTTTTACAGGAGATGTTACGCGGCGTGTGTGTACTTCAGCAGAGTTAAAGTTCTACTTTGGAGCTTTCTTTTCGGGTGATAGTAGTTATCTGAAGCCTAACAGAAACTGTAATATAACGTCTCGGGTTTCTGGTTGTGAGCCGGGATGGGCGTGTGCTACTTCACCTGATGAGAATATTGACATGGAAGATTCAAAGGTTATACCTGCTCGAACTGAGAGCTGTCAGCCTTGTTGTGAGGGTTTCTTCTGCCCAAGCGGTCTTACTTGCATGATACGTAAGTGTTTACAACTTCTTTGAATGTCAGTTATTAAAGGCAATACGTTTACAAAAATATTCGGATGTTCCTTTCATTATAGCGTGTCCATTGGGTGCACACTGCCCGACTGCAACCCTTGATAAAGCTAGTGGTATATGTAAACCGTAAGTTTGCGCACCTTCTCTAAAAGCTTGTTTTTTTCTCTGTTTTACATAATTTTATTTTTGAGCAACTCATTTATTAATAGTTTACATGCAGATATTCGTACCAATTGCCTCCTGGAATGCCTAATCATACTTGTGGTGGAGCAAACATATGGGCAGATATTCGAACTAGTGAGGAGCTGTTTTGTTCATCAGGGTCATATTGTCCAACAAGTACCCAACAACTAATATGTAGCAAGGGGTATGAATCTATATATGTTTTCAATATTTCCTATAGGCCTGCAAACTTTTACCTCAAATAGTGATCCCCGTCTCTTGTGATTTCAGGAATTACTGTCAAAGGGGGTCTACATCTGAAAAATGTAAGTGAGTTACATAGTCCCACAGTTAATAATAAGAATATTATGTTTCCAAAGCATAAAAAAAAAGAATACATGTGTTAACAATGGTGCCGTTAGGTATCTGATCTTATTCCTTTACCTGCAGCATGCTTCAAGTTGACCTCATGTGATCCTGGAAGTTCAAGTCAAAATATCCATGCATACGGGGCAATGCTTATAGTAAGCTTTCCTCATAAACTAGTTTTGACCCTAAGAATATGTTTTCTGACTATCTGTCCATTTTTATCCTCAGAGGTCTTATCTGTTAGAAGAATATTAGATAAACTTGATTTTATCCTATGTTATGTAAATAATAAACATATGTTAATTATCTTAGCCTAAGTCTAGAAGGTTAGTTGATACCGGTTTGTAACACACCGGTTAGTAAATATGTATATCCTAAGTCTAATTAAGTTTAAAGGGACGCGTCTGTTCATATTGCACCGGTTCTGATCATATAAATAGGGCCGGTCAATATCATTTGTAAGTGTAGAAAGTTTATGTTTTCAGTATAACTAACTTTCATTTATACTCTCTCTTTCCCTCCAATTATAACTACTCGCCCCATATACAAGAAGCACACATCAGAATACAAACACGAATCAAAGGACCTGTGCAGAAACGTCTTTTAACATTATCAATTTCTGCTTATATTCACGTTATTTAAGTAATTATATATCGACAAGCTCATCTACTGAATGTGTGCATTTATTTGAATGATCAAACTCATGCATCTTTACTTTTTATGCACAAATCTTACCTTTTATGAAATAAGTAATTCATATAAAGTTATATTATTTTTGTATCTAGGCTGCCATATTTACTATTATGCTCATCATCTACAACTGCTCTGATCAAATAATTACAACTCGGGAAAGAAGGCATGCTAAAACTAGAGAAGCAGCTGCAAGACGTGCAAAAGAGAAAGTAAAAGCACATGAAAGGTGGAAAATGGCACGAGAAGCTGCTAAGAAACATGCAGCTCAAATATCTCGTACATTTTCTCGTAAAAAGAAGCCGGCCCCACAAACTGAGGAAATGTCAATCTTACATCAAAGTAGCGAGGACGTGGAGTTTGATGAACCGGTTACTTCATCATCTGAAGAAAACAGATTAGAGCTAAGAAGTCAAACATTTAAAAAGAAGGATGAAGATCTTTATATTTATGATCACATTTTGGAAATGGAAAGTAAAGTTACAAACAGTAAAAAGAAAATGCCAAAAGAAAAGCAAATTCATACTCATAGCCAAATCTTTAACTACGCATACGGTCAGATTGAGAAAGAGAAGGCTATGCAAGAAAATCAAAATCTTACTTTCTCAGGAGTAATCTCAATGGCTGTTAATACTGAAACCAGAAAAAGACCCAAAATCGAGATTTCTTTTCGAGATCTAACGCTTACTTTAAAAGGAAAAGACAAACATCTTTTAAGATGTGTTACCGGGAAAATCATGCCAAGTCGTATAACAGCTGTCATGGGCCCGTCTGGGGCAGGTAAGACAACATTTCTTTCTGCACTAGCAGGAAAAGCACATGGGTGTAAAATAACGGGTTCAATTCTTATCAATGGGAAACCCGACTCAATCCATTCATATAAAAAGATAATCGGTTTTGTGCCACAAGATGATATCGTTCATGGTAATTTAACTGTTGAGGAGAATCTCTGGTTCAGTGCAAAATGCAGGTATGTATATAATTTACTAAACAATAAGTATAACAGTTTTGACAAGTTTCATGACACTTTTTATAATAATATTGTAGGTTACCAGCAAGCATGCTTAAACAAGACCGTGTTTTAGTTGTGGAGAGAGTTATAGAGTCTTTGGGTTTACAAGCAGTTAGAAGTTCATTAGTTGGAACAGTTGAAAAACGTGGAATCTCTGGTGGTCAAAGGAAACGGGTCAATGTTGGTTTGGAAATGGTTATGGAACCATCATTATTGATCTTAGATGAACCAACATCAGGTTTAGATAGTTCATCTTCTCAGTTACTTCTTAGAGCACTTAGGCGTGAAACCTTGGAAGGGGTTAATGTTAGTATGGTTGTTCACCAGCCAAGGTAAGCAAAACTATTTCACCCATAATTTTTATGTTTTTATGTAATTTCATTTTGATTAATAGTTAAACTTGTTTGCAGTTACTCGTTGTTTCAGATGTTTGATGATTTAGTACTTTTAGCAAAAGGTGGACTTACGGTGTATCATGGACCAGTAAGAAAAGTTGAAGAATACTTTTCTGGGCTTGGGATTAACGTTCCAGATCGTGTTAATCCACCAGATTATTTTATAGATGTTTTGGAAGGCATGATTAAACTCAACACAAGTTCGGGTGTAAGTTATGAACAACTTCCTGTTAGATGGATGCTTCATAAGGGTTATCCTGTGCCCCCTGATATGCGTAAAAACGCTGCTATGTATCCGGAAGGTCAAGTTTCAGGTAATGAAGTAAATGACAATGAGGGAGCAGCAGAGGAATATTCCCTTGCTGGTGAAATTTGGAAGGATGTGAAGTCAAATGTTGAAGTTAGAAGAGATATCATTCGCCATAATTTCTTACGAACAAAAGATTTGTCCAACCGTACGACTCCTGGAGTTCTCTTGCAATACAGATATTTCCTTGGAAGGTACCTGTCTTATTAATAATAGAGGTGACAAGGCGGTTCGGGTTGGGTAACAGGTCAAAGCGGATACTCTTTTTCGGTACATGTCAAAATGGGTCATATAGTCTGTGCTTCCTTTTCTGATGTTCTTGCTTTAACAGGATTGCTAAGCAGAGGTTAAGAGAATCTAAGCTACAATTAGTAGACTATCTCATCTTATTACTTGCTGGGGCATGTTTAGGAGCAATTATCAAATCAAACGAAGAGACATTCGGGGCACCTGGCTATACTTACTCCATTATTGCAGTATGTAAGTAACTAAACAACTGCCTTTGAGCTATTAAAGATATGATCATAGAATGTGATTGGATATGGTTGGTATGGACGATAACATGCAATATACGTTTATTTTTTTCAGCTTTATTATGTAAAGTTGCGGCATTGAGAACATTTTCTCTAGACAAATTGCAATATTGGAGAGAACGTGCGTCTGGCATTAGCAGCTTAGCTCATTTTCTAGCCAAAGACACAATTGACCATTTCAATACAGCTATAAAGCCAGCTGTATATTTGTCGATGTTCTATTTCTTCAGCTACCCGAGATCTTCATTTGCAGAAAATTATACTGTTTTGCTTTCCCTTGTATATTGTGTAACGGGCATAGCCTACATGTTAGCCATCTTTCTTGATCCCGGTCCATCACAGCTGGTGAGTAACAAAAATGGCAGTAACAAAAAGGGTGGGTTGGGCAATTGCCATTAAAAATACACTTTAGAGGCAACTTTTAACCCGTTTTTTGCCTGTGTGATTTTTAGCTAATGTTTTTAAATTTGTCTATTTGAGATAGTAAATAACGTGAATCGACCCATGTATAGATGAATGGGTCAAAAACTCAAAACTGTCACTTCTAGTATTCTGCATTATTACTCATGTGATTGAACTTTCATGCAGTTTGCAGTGCTCCTTCCTGTAGTTTTGACTCTCGTTTCAACACAGACGGGAGACAGTGAATTCCTGAAGAATGTTTCCAAGCTGTGCTATCCTAAGTGGGCACTAGAAGCATTTGTAATTGCCAATGCAAACAGGTACAACCATCTGATAACCCATAGATCAATAACATGATCTAGAACAATGGGCCAATGTATTGATAATACATCCTTGTATCAAATTGCAGGTACTCAGGAGTGTGGTTGATCACACGCTGTGGTGCACTTTTAAAATTCGGATACAATGTACATGATTGGGGTCTCTGTATTTTTGTCCTCTTCATGATCGGTGTAGCTAGCCGAATTTCAGCTTTCTTTGGCATGCTCGTTGTTCATAAAAGGTGAGTCATGTTAATGCTACAAAATTCACATCATGCGGATATTAGTTAACAGGTTATACTTAGAAGTACAAATGTTGTATCAAGAAAGCATAGTTAGTTGAGGGACCTCAGCTACATTATGAGTCAAATTTGTTTTATATATCATTCATTTTATTTTTTTGAATTATAAAAAAAGAAACTATTGCTTTCTCTTCTGAACAAAAACAATTTAAGAGCTGTTCATGTTGCTGATGGATGATAGATGAAGCCCAAACTTCTCCACCTTAACATCTTTCTCTTCTTGCAACTTAAATGAAACTTCAAATCTATCTCCACTTTCAACTACCGGCCCCATGATCATGCATGACGACACTTCATGCCTTCCTAATATTTCAGAATCCCATTTCACGCCGCTTGTTTTATTGCTGACATGAACATCAATGCGAATAAACTTATCACCATCATCACCAAAAAGGTAATCTACCCAAATAATCAAATGTAAAGAACCAACTCTAACGTCTGATGATGTGTCAAACTGTGAAGACACCCCTGTTCCCTGAAACTCAAACCAGTCTGGAATGTCCCTCCTTGAAAAGTAGAACGTACAATCACATAGGCCTTGACCGTATCCCTGCACAAAGATATCACATAGAACCTAGATAAAAGATGTTTTGGGTCAACCTGTACCAAAAATTAACCTATTTGACACCTGTAACTGAAAGAGTGACAAACCTGAAGGAAGAAGTTGTCAATCATTGTTAACAAGCTAGTGCATCCAGTTAGGTAAATTTGGTTTAAAGAACAAAGGTTCTCCAAGCCCGGAATCTCTACCAACTTGTCACAATAACTCAAACCTGCATGTTTTAAAATTCCCAAAGTTGATAGATTTGGTAGTTTTTGCAACGATCTACACTCACTAGCATATAGCACCTGCAGATTGTGTAGTTGACCAAGACCAGAAGGCAAGCAAGTAAAATTGTTTCCTGATAAGTCCAACACCATTAGAGTTGATAACTCCCAGATATTATTTGGAATATCATCATCTGATAAATTACAGTCTCTTAGTGCTAAAACCCGAATTAATGGCAATCCTAGATTCCTTCCTGGAACGCTTTTTAGTTGCTTGCAGTTATTTAACAACACAGTATGAAGGTAAGGTATCTCTTGGATAGAATCAGGTAACTGTGTAATTCTAGTTCCACTAACACCAATATCTTCTAAACGGTGTAAATCTCCAAGCTTTACAGGCAATTCTTGTAGATTTAAGCAGCCCGTGAGACGTAGGGTTTTAAGTGACTTTAATTTGCAAATACTGTTTGGAAGACTTTTGAGGCTGCAGCAATTGGTTAAAGACAAACAATGCAAATCACTTAGGTTTCCTATTGAATCAGGTAACTTTATAATCCTAGTATCACTAGCATAAATCCTACTCAATCCCTTCCAATCACCCAATTGGTCTGGGAATTTTTCAAGATCTGAGCAGCCCTCGAGATGTAGAGCACTAACTGAAGTTAAATTGCATATGCTACTTGGAAGTTTCTTGAGTTTTTTACACCCGCTTAAAGTCAAAAACTCGAGCTGAGTCAAACTCCCGATTGAGTCGGGTAGCCGTTTGATCCCGGCGTTGCTAGCATCAAGGCTTTTTAAGCTTTTTAGGTTCCCTAATTCATGGGGCAGTCCTTTAAGTTTTGCACACTTACCAAGATTCAGCTCTTCAAGTGATTTGAGATGACACATGCTGTTAGGAAGACTTTTTATGTTCTTGCACTCTTCTAGACCCAATTTAACTAACTTGTCCAAATTTCCAACTGATTTATGTATACGGGATAATTTTTCGCACCCTCCAAGTCTTAGTTCAGTCAGGTTTGGTACTCCACTGAAGTTAAGAGTCGTCTTCAGAGATTTTGATTCACGGAGATCAAGTGCAGTTAGGTTACCTAGAAACTGTTGATCCAAAATACACAAAAAGGTTAAATAATTATAGAATATGTATACTGCTATAAAAACTGAGGTCATACCTTAGTTTGGCGCCATAATATGTGAAGATTACTTTTTTGCATATCAAGTGAAATAAGTTTTTCAGGATGGAAATCTGCTGGTAAGCATTCCAATGGAAACTGATGCCAAGAAAGCCATCTTAACTCTTTAAACAAACCGCGAAAGCTTCCAACAAGATTCGTGTTATTGATTTGCAGCAGCCTTAAATTTGGCATTCTAGCAAAGGGCCTTGTACTAAAATGCAGCTTCATTGTTTGGTCTAATACGATACCTTCGATCGCTGCTGTCCCCTAAGGAAATCAAAAATATGAAACGTATAAAAAAATTACTTAAAATTGACACATAATTCACAAACTAGTGACAAAAACCATTGAACTTAAATAGTTTTATACCTCATCATTCATAAGCACATTACATACATCATCTTGCCACCAAAGGCGGCTACGCTTTCCGGGCTCTTCTGGGAACTTCTCACACACGACTTCCCGCCCCATGTCGCATACTAAATCATGCATTCTAAGCCTATCATCCATATCAACTTTCAGTAAACATCTATCTATAAGGGTACTCATCCCAATTGTTCCAAAGAATCCACAACCATTAAATATCTTGACAGCAAATTCTTTCTTAGTTCCATTGAAAAAAACACGCGATGTCAAGAAATATATCCTTTTCTGTGCCATCCAGTGTGTCAAAGCTTATTCTCAATCTTTCGATAACATCTGTTGGAGGATGTTTCTTCAGCTTCTCGAGCATAATGTTCCATTCTTCCATCGTCTTGTTATATAAAGATGATCCTAGAACCTCAAGAGCTAACGGAAGTCGTCCAGCGTACTTTACAATCTCTTCCAAAAGGTTCTTGTAGTTCTCTAATGAAATCGGACTTCGAAAAGCATGCCAGTTAAACAACATTAAAGATTCATCATGGGTCAGTTCCTCGACCTCGTATTGGTAGATAACTTTAGTTTGATCTAGTATATGTTTATCTCTAGTTGTCATGATGATCAAACTTCCGTTACCAAACCCCGTTAAGGAATCTACCTGGCTCAAGTGGTCTACATCATCAAGAACAACAAGAACTCTCCTACAACCTAGTCTTTCTTTTATTACATTAATCCCTTGGTCAACGCTATTGACCCGATGCTTCTTTCCTTTAAGCGAAGAAAGAAGTTCCTCTTGTAACCCGACTAAGCCACCAAACCGTTTTGATCTTTCGCGAACATTTTCAAGAAAACAGCCATGTTCATAGTGATGAATGGCTTGATCATAGAATTCTTTAGCAATAGTTGTTTTACCGATGCCGCCCATACCATAGATCCCAACTACACCCACAACATCTGGTCCAAATAGACCAGCTAGGTCCATTAGGTACTGAACACGCGAATTCAAGCCTACAGGGTGCTCCACAACAGACCGTTTTCGGTTTAGTCTTTTTACAACCTCCTTTACAATTAACTCAATATAATTTGCTTCATAGCTGCATAAAATTATACAAATCATTAATTTTATGAACATCGTTTATATACAGAAAAACAAAAGTCTTACCAGCTTGTGGTAACATCTTGAATATCCCATCCTGCTAAATTTCCTGCCTCAGTTAACGCTGATCGCCATTCCTTAATCTTTTCTATCTCAAGAACCTTTTCGTGTCTTGCAAACGCGGGTTCAAAGCTGCCACTTTGTTTGCGTGTGTAAGCAGGATCAACATGGTGAAACACTGGAAGAACCAGCTGTCTTACAGTATTCCTGCAGCCCATGATCTTTACCAACTTATTAAGACAGAACCTGCAAGAAGCATAATCTTTTGTAAAAACAACAATTGAAATTCTTGATTCTTCGATCGCTTTTAAACAACCGTTCAGATGGAATATCATCTACACTTGGCTGCAGTTCATCAAATTCATCGGGTTTAAAAGTGTGAATATCAACTTCAGTTAAAGCTGTGTACAGACGATCTGTAAATGTTTTTCCATGGCTGCATACGCGTTCGTTTGCAGAGTTCAGATACACATCATACTTCCAGTTTGGAGTTTCCCATGAACAGACAGACAATCTGAGGGAGTACTGATCAGCAAATTTGCTTTGGGAATCCATGGAAACAAACAAGGCACTAGATTAGAGTAAACAAAGAGGAATAGATTTATAAGCTCAAATGATTAGGCAGCTAAGAGCTTTGTAATCTACAACAGATGAATGGTTTTTTGGAAAGAGACAATATTAAGCTTTGTAAATTTACATTTAGGCATCATCTACTTTGGCAGCTTAATTACGGTGGTCAACTATTGTATACCCTACATTGTCTAATACATTATAAGTTAGTGTATTATGTCTATATTATTCCACTAAATTTATTAAAACTTATCTGATTGATATTTTCATTGGTATTGTTATGTAAGCAGTTATATTAGAGTGAGGGGAGTGGTGGCGTGAAGATGGCGTGGGTTGCCATTTCACGCAGGGAACACCACCCCCAGGTGGCGTGGGATTGAGCGTCGCCTATATGCTTATTATTATAATTACTTTTAAACATATTTTGTTTTTAAGATGTTTTATATAGTTCTGAATATCGAGTAGGCCGCTACAACACGTTTATTTTTATGTACACTGCGATATTAGTTTTGTTCAAATCAAGCTGTGATTAGAAATGTACATGTTACCGAAGCACAAACATACATGTCATTAAAGCTATCTCACGTTTTTTTTTATTTTTTTAGTATGAAGTGATGTTATTTGCCAATTTTGTCATTCTAATAATATAATAGAACACGTTATAAAATTCGGAGTATACTACGACATGTTTATTTTATCCACATTTTAATAAAAGTTTTGTTCAAAAGTCAAAACCGAATATGTCAAATATAACTGAGTTTTCTTCTTTACCGTGACAAATCAAACCGTTGTCATCCAAACAACATCCATACCTGCTAGCATTCGTACCGAGTACCAGACTAACCAAAGCAATATCTAGTGTCGGTTTTCATACCATTACCGGACAGGCAGATTAACCGAACCAATATCGTCTGGACAACTTTGCTACCGTATTCGCTTTTTGTTGGTTTTTTATCAATGTAAAACACACGCGGATTGTTGTACTATAACAAACCATACATATAAAGACCGGACGCACTAAGCTAACTCCCACTACTTGAGTAACTATAACCCTAACAATTATAAAGTTAAGTTATTATCACTATAACATTTCTTGAACCCTTTCGCTACATTGCTAAGTGGTAGTTTGTTTGTTTTTTCTTTTTGGGTTTTTGTCACTTTGTGATATAACACCCCCTTCGACTTTTAACATTGATATGTACACTTCTAAATTTTTTTAAAACTTTGTAAAATGTCTTGTCGGCCCGTTAGAATTTTATATACTTATATTTATGTGCATGTCAGTATAAATTTAAGTTGGTTTATGTCTTGACGTAAAACTTTTTTCGAAATGAGTTTGGCAAAATATAATACATTTTCGTGGTTATTTTTATGTACATTTTCAGTTGGTTAACATTCTAACGTAAAATTTGTTTGGTAACGGGTGGGGCAAAATAATATATGCTTTCATTAGACGGTATAAATTTGAGTTAATTACATTCAATGTCGCCACAACAAGCGGTACCATTCTTTAACTTAAAACACTACTATTTTCTTACGTGCTTATTTTTACGTACATGTTTAGTATAAATTCAAGCTGGTTCACATTTCTATATATTTTTTTCGGAAATAACTAGGGTCAAATAATACATTTTGATGCTTGGTTTTATGTATGTTTCAGTTGGTCTATATTTTAACGTAAATTTTATTTTTAAGTTTCAGCGCGGCCGCAACTTGCGGCGGGTATACTTACTAGTTTAAACTTGTAGTTAAACATATATTTTGTTGGTTAACATAGTTTGAATAGGAAACCCTGTGTTTTCCGCTAAACCCTCTATAAACCCCACCAATCGCCGCCACCACTTTCCATCGACGGCCGCCGTCACCAATCGGAAAATCTATTACTACAGGTGCTTCCTTTTTCTTAATTACAATAACATCCATTTCTTTTCTATTCTAGTTAGGGTTTTTTCCTGAATACAGCAACTTAACGTTTTATTTATTTGCAGCTATGGAAAACGATGAAGTCATGAACCCAGAGAGCCAACAAATCCCTAATTTTTCAGTTAAAGTGTCTTACGAAGCTAAATTAAGAGAGTTATTACGTAACCTCACCTCAATTGATCTCCAATTATGTGCAGAAGCATCCAAAGAGTTTATGAAGTTACTTAGAAGTGACGAAGGAGGCGAATTGTTACGACAGTATGTGCATTCGTCTTCCAATTGTTCCGAGCTTATACAAGCTTGGAATTTACGACAATCGAAGCCTGGTTTGTCTTACATAATGTCGTTGATTAATGTTGTTTTGAGTCATAAAGATGGTGTTTATAAACCTAACGATGTGGCTAGGGCTCCGATTAGTCGGGTTTTAGATAAGTTTGCTCGTTTGATTCTTGAGGAAAAATTGGGAGATGTTTATAAGGAGTTGAATAGTAAAGAGAATAAAGGGAAAAATGCTGCTTTGTTGTTGATGGCTTCGATTGTGAGACGGGGTTCCGGGTTGGCGTCTGATGTGGCTAAGAGTTTTGATTTTAAAATGCCGAGTTTTTTGAAGCTGGCTGAGTATGATAAAAGGAGGAAAAGCGGCGAACAGATGAAACGAAAGATCTCAACTAGGAGGTCGTATGTTCGATTTGCTATGTCGTTTTTGGAGATTGGGGATCCGAGGTTGTTAAGGTGGGTGTTGCAGCAGAAAGAGATGTTTTCGGGTGTTCTTCGTGGGCTTGGTAGTGATGAAGATGAGACCATTGCGTATGTTCTATCTACGTTAAGAGATAAGGTTCTTGTCCCTGAATCTTTGGTGCCTGTGGGTCTTAGGAGTGTTTTATTCGGGAGTGTTACTTTGGAACAATTGATTAACGTTTCTGGAAGGGATGACGGTGGAGACGGTGCTGAGGTGGCAAAGAAGGTTCTGTCTATGGTATGCACAGACCCGGCTAATGGGTTGATGCCAGATTTAAACGCTTCACCTTTTCCATTAAAGGGGAACCCAACGCGACTTTTGGGTGTTATGAAGAAACTCAAAGCTACTGAAATTGAATTTCATCGGGATTTGCTATTGGCAATCGTATGTGGAAGGCCGGCACTTGGTTCTGCTTATCTGGATGAGTTTCCTTACAACCTTGAAGATCCTACATCTTGGTTACATTCATTTTTTACTCTATTTTTGTGCATTTAGATGTGTCCGTCTTATTATTGTTATTATTGTATACTGAAGTACTTGCAGGTTTGCTGCTGTTTCATTGGCTGCAAACTTGATCTCTTCAGTGAATGCAGGTTTGTCATTTGATTTTCTTGATTCTCAGCCAGGATTACCACCGTCTTTTAACAGCTCTGACATACAAAGTATAATTAAGTGCATAGGCCCACGTCCATTTAATAGAATAGTAATGAATAAAGGATTACTTCACTCGGAGTCTCATATACAACATGGGACATTACGGCTTGTTTTGGAGGCATTGAAGTTATTAGATTCTCTCTTTTCTGCGTTAAACCAAAGATCCAAATCTAGCAAGCGAATTGGGTGTAAATGGGTGTCTCTTAAGCAAGATATTCAGAATGAAGTGCAATTATTGCTTCCAGATCATCAAGTCTTGTTGTCACTAATTTCGTCCCTCAATAGCCGCTACAAGAGTGATGAAAAAACTTTAAAGAGAAATGCAGATACAGCTGCTTTACGTAGACATAGTTCTAGTAACAAGAAGTTAAAAACATGCAATTCAAATGAGGAAACAGATATTCTTGTTGGCGGTGTTAGTTTTTCTCCTGACACTAATGAAAGAATACAGGAAGAGGATAATGTGTCTGAGTCCGATAATCTAAATGATAATTCTACGTTAATCGTAGAACTCTGGAAATCACATGAAAGCAACAACATAAAAATTGTTGCTGAGGATGAAGAGTTATATTTCTATACTAAGTTGCTTGACGCGCTCAAAGTCTATCATGTAAGTTTTAATCTTATTAACATATATGGATTAAAATCTTATAGTATTGGTTTCTGACATATGGATGTTTTTATTGTAGCGGACGATGCCATCTGTTCTAGAAGGGTCATTCGATTTCTTTAAGCTTCTACCTAGCAATGCTTTGTCATTACCAGCTATTCTGCAACAATCATTATTGTCACTATTAGTTGAACATATTGGTTGGTCTTCTAAGCAAGATGTTCTCATCAGATACCCACCACTGATGTACAAACATCTAATGCATTTCATTAATTTGGTTGTACATTCACCCGTCAAAGATATAAAAGATCAAGCTTATGTGCTGGCACAAGCAGCCATGCTAAGCAGTGGAGCGTTTGACAACAATGCAACCGAAATCGGTGCATGGTTTTTGTTTCTTCCTGGGTTCACTACCAAATTAACTGGGGAGAGAGGCGGAACTGTCCAGAATTTGTCTTCTGTTGTCATTTCCTTTTTCTGTGATGTTGTATCTACAGTTGGAAACAATCTATTTAAATATTGGGATCTTGTCAGGTCTAAAATCCACCACTTGGGAACTACTAAAGGTGACTTTCTTTTGTTTCATTGATTATTTGAAATAGCTTTTACAAATCTTGGTAACTGTTCTATCATCTGTTTTTTTGTCAGATGTTTATCCTAGGTTCAGTCCTCTCTTTGTTTGTGTTCTTGAAAAGTGCCTAAGGTTGCTCGGTTCTGATTCCGGGACTTTTAGTTTATCTGAGAAATCAATGATATCTATATATGTAAGCAGCACCTTGAGATACCTCTTGCAAACTCAGGTATGTAGGCTTTTAGTCTCCTTTTGCATTTTATTCTCTGAATTACTTATGCAAATATAGTTAGTAAAATCTGATTTCTGTAGGTAGAAGCTGGATTGCTGTCTTCTCTAATACGCCTTTCATTATCCGAGAGACTCAAGGATATAAATAGCGATCTACGTGATTGGAGGCCATTAAGAAGTTTGTTGCTTTTTTCAACTAGTATCACAGATGAAGAAATCGGTATGTTATCTTCAGTTGATAGAAAAACAGGCCTTCATGATGACTCTTTTTTAAATCTTCTTAATGAAGTACCGAGTCTAGCAGAGAGTGGGCATGATACTGGGATAACAACAGCTTTTTCATTGTCTATGTTATGTGCTTCACCTGACGTAATATTGCAGCATTTCCCAGCAGTTATATCTATTTCACATAAGCTAGATGGAATTCCTTTTTCTATCCTATCTTCTATCTGTTTTCTAGAAAGAAATTTTCTCAACAATGTTTGCAAGTCATGGCCTGAGTTTTCATTTGCGGATTTAGAACGGATTGAGTTTTCTAGCATGGATTCAATAAATCCTTCTGAAGCATTTTCTTATTTTCTGAATCGGGCTCCCTTTTATGTGCTATTGCCAGCTGTTATAAGCATTGAAAACCCATATTTATCCGAGTCATCAAAACTTCAAGACTTCCTATTGGACAAGCTGTCAAAAGAGATTTCTGATAATTTTGTTTGCTCTTTCCGCCATGTGTTTTTCTGGTTCTATCACATACGATCTTCCTATCCTAATGAACCAGTTGAAAAAGTTGTACAGATTTCTGAAATCTGTTTTGCTCTCATAAAGAGCATGTTGGCACACGTGTTAGCCAATCATTATGCCCAAGAAATTGCTGAAACCATTTTTTGCCATCCTGCAGTAATAGGTGCTGTAGAAAGTCCGTTATATGTTAACAAGGAACTAAATATCAACATTCTTGACCAACCAACAGATAGTTTCCTTGGGGTAGCACGAGAAGGAATTCATACAACGGATTATTCTATCTTACGAGTACTAGAAATATTTTCCAACCAGTTCTCCTTTATCAACAATGTGAACAAGGGGTTGCAAGAGTATTCAAGTGCCTCCTTCAGAAGCTGGTTTTAATGCTTAAGAACAGGTTTGATAAGTTCATAGAAACCAAAGATCCCCTGCTTCTAATCCCAGCATTATTTTCTTTTCACACTTTGATTCGATTCATATCCCCTCAGGAACTGCTTGAATTGGTTTATTGGATGTTTTCCAGAATCAACATTAAGGATTCTTCTGTTTTTGAATCTTACAAAGTCTCTGCTCTCTCTGTTGGATTAAACATTGCTGGTTGTGCATTTGATTTCTTGTTGTCTTCTAGTGGCATACAAGAATTTGATGTTGCTCTGTTTGAGAAAGTGTATTTTCACATAGTTGAAATCGCCTCTCGTTCTGATTTAGTTGTTGTAGATCTTTGCCTTCTGAAAGCTGTTAAGATTGCAAGTAAATGTACTGGTGAAAGTCAAATTTTTCTTTCTCTTCTAAATCACATGGCTATGACACGTGTAATAGCAAGCACACCCATGAGTTTACTTTCAAGATGCTTTCAAAAAACGAGCATGATTAGAACTCAAATATTGTTTCATGTTACTGAATCAAGTCTCCTCCATTTATCTTTCTTCGCTTACCAATTTATGGAGATCGTGAACACATCTTTAGTTGGCAAATGTGATGAAGATTTAATGATTTTGTTTTTGCCAACTGCTTTATCATTCTTGAATTTAATCTCCATGAGATATGGGGGGAGTTGTGACAAGCATGCTAGTGGCATATGTTCTTTGTATTGGAAAATATTGTTCAACGGGTTCTCTGATTGGAAGAATTTTGTTTCTAGAGATATATTTCAAATAAAACTTGTCAAATACGTGCCTTCAACGTTGGAGGAGGTTTTTGATCTTTTCAACAACAGTCTTCTTGGGAAATCACTAGATGTCATAACGCATCATCTTGTGTCAAACGGGTCCATTGTTAAACGAAGCAAACGGTTGAAGTTAATTGATTCTGTTATTCCGTCGGGGACTGATAATCTTCTGGAATGTAATGTTTCTGAAATTAATCATTACTCCATTGATGAATCTTTGAACCTTATTGTGAAGGCAGTCACAAAGGTACTTCTTTGCAAGATGCTATTATTTTCATCTTTGGAAGTTGCATCTAACAAAGAACACGTAAGAAGTGTAACATTTGTAGATTCATTACTGTCCACATGGCAGTTAATTGTCAAAAAGTTCCCTATAAAGTCAAATTCTCAATCAGAAGTCGAAGACACAAAATGTGCATTGTTTAGGCTTTTGGAAAGCTTCATTTTGAGGATGCTTGTTGATGTTATAACAGAGATGCATAAGAATTCTGAAATAAAATCAACTTCTAGTATTAACCTAGAACAGCTGGCAAGATTTTGTCTTCTTCACAGATTTGAGGATCCTGCAACACTCAACATGCTTCGAATTATTTTAACTTTTGAAGAAAAAGATAAATCGTTGCATATTCAAATTCTTCAGCTGCTGTTATCTCATTCTCGATTTAAACCCACCGTTCAATCTGCCTATAATTCTTCAAGTTCTTTACAATTTGGGATCATTTTTCGACCCATGTCCAGTATTCTGAGATCACTTACTTTTGTTAAAGTGGACAAATCACACCTATCTGAGCTGTACAAGAAGCAATTGGAAGTTATTAAATTGCTTGGGGTGTTGTGCCATTTAGCTCAGATGGGTAGTGTTGGTTTTGAAGAAGATTCCAGCATAAATGCTAGAGAATTGCTCTTCTTACTTCTGTCTTCGTACGAGGCTACTGTAAGTGAGAAAGACATGGAAATTTATAAGATCATACAAGAACTTGAAAGTATTGATGAACTGAACTCTAGTTATATTGCTGACATGGATTTTCTGTGGGGAACTGCTGCCACAAGAATTAGAAATGTACAGGAGAGGGAACAAGATTTTTCTTCTGATGATATGGATGAAACTAAAACACGCAGGAAAATTCAATTCAGAGAAAACCTTCCAGTTGACCCTAGAAAATGTGCAGCTACAGTTCTTCATTTTCCCTATGACAGGCACATGAATTCAGGAGCTCTATCATCTAACAAGCTTCCAGATGATAATGCTGGAAATGTGAGTGAGGTACTGCCTGTTTTTCTAATTTCTTTTTTTGCAGAAATGGTGGGTCGGGCTGGTTTGGCACCAGGTTCAGATTGATACGGTTTATTCTTTAGTGCAGGTCAAAATAAAGAACTAGAAATATCACCTCTTTGTATTTTTTTAAAGAACTAGAAATATATTTAGTGGGTTATGCTTACGTTATCAATATTATTCCTGTGATAATATAAAATTTCTGGAGAAATATATGCATTGAAATTAGTAGTTATCAATAATTCAATATAATTACTGTTAGAGCCGTTGTCATGTTCCCCTTTTAGATAAACTTTGTAAAAGGCCCAATAACATCTCTACTTTTTTCCATAAGATTTTTTTGCTCATTGATAGTTATTTATAAGTTCATTGTTGCAACTTACAGATATATGATCCGGTTTTCATCTTGCGGATGTCATTACATGGTTTGTCAATGGATTACATTGAACCTGTCGAATATGCGAGTTTAGGTCTGCTTGCTGTTGCATTTGTTAGTTTATCATCACCTGATGATGACATTCGAAAATTAGGATACAAGGTGCTGGTTGTATTCTTAGAGGTTAGTAAAGTAATTTTAGTCAAGTTAAATCATTTCCAATATCTGCTCATCACTTCATTTTAGTTTTTGTTAAAGTAATTATGGTGGTTATCTTGTCAGAAAAGTCAAAAGAAAAAAGAAAACAGACTTCGGCTATTGCTGACACATGTCCAGAACGGTATATCAGAAGAAGGGCAGAGAATTCCTTCTGTACATGCTTTATTTGCTGCAGAGGCTTCAGTATTATTATTGGATCCATCAAATGATAATTACAAAACTATAAGCAAAATTCTTTTGCACTCCCCTATGAAAATCAAGGTTGAAACCTTTAACTGTTGCTATCTTTCTTGTTTAAAGGAATTTTCATTTACTGACTTATGTGTCTTCTTAATTATCTTGCAGATGATTTCGTTCTTTGATGAATTCTTTTGGAGTAATTCAGTCAATTTTAAATCAGACAGGATATGGATTCTTCGCCTACTATATTCTGGCCTAAATATAGAAGACGATGCTCAGATTTATGCCAGGAGCTCAATTTTAGAGAAACTGCTTAGTTTTTATAGTAGTCCTCTTTCAGATAATGAATCAAGGGAGTTAATCCTTCAGGTACCATATCAGCTTCGTTTTCTGCTTTAATTTTATCTTTTAAATTGGATACCAATGTCACTTTGTGCTGCAGATTGTGAAGAAATCTATGAAATTTGAAAAGACGTCTCGAAATTTGATCGAACACTGTGGTGTAATATCATGGATGTCTTCTCTTATCTCAACCTTTAGTGGAAATACATACCAAGAACAGAAGGGTGTTTTACTGTCCCAACTTGCATTAATTCTAGAGGTAACAAATTTAGTAAATCATTTCTAGTGTTGTATATTATTAAATGATTTGTTTATTTATCACGATTCGTTCTACTTCTAACTTAGTGCCTGTTGTTCGATGTAGGTAATAAACAATGTTGTCACCTCAAGGGACACAGGTGAAAGTCAGTGGTTAGAGGCACGTTCTGTGGAGCAACTGACACAAATTTCATGTCATTTATATGTGCTGTTTGTTGAAAACTTAGAGCTTGTGAAAGAAATTCACTTGGTTGATTCAGTTTTGGAATTTATTTCTTCAACATTAGAAATATCACAAAAACGAAATGTGCTTCAACCACATTTCACCTTTTCGGTCGAAGGTCTGTTTGAGTTGTCCCAAGCCATTGATGTAAATTGTAATGCAGAATTAGGACTTAAAGTTGTAATAATGAGCAGTCCCCAACCAGCATTACTCACCATGGTATTTTTTTCATGTTTTTACCGTAACATTGTATTTCTAAGTTAATTATATTATTTTGTCGAACTATGCTGAAGTTGTGTATGGTTTTCCAGGACCGGGAAAAGCTAAAAAAGTTTGTGCTTTGGATGGTCTCCGTTGCACTTCAATCTGAAGGATCTGATGAACAAACCAGTGAATCATTGATATCAAAGCTTTTACGGTGGTTGACTGCTTCTGTAATTTTAACAAGGCTCTCACAGCAATCGGGAGATGTGGGACCCACACATAATCTTGAAAACTCGTTTCCAGATACATTGCAATCTTTTCTGGAAGCAGAACGGTCAGTAAATCGAGTGGCATCTGGCTCAGAAGAACTATTGGCTGCTGCTATCTATTATCTTCACCAGATACTTGGGAAGAAATGTCAAGTGTTTACATCTGTTGTTAGTTCACTTTGTTTGCTACTCTTTCCTGATCCCTCACACACAGGTATGCTTATCTTATGACTGTTACTAATTTTATTATCATTATTGTTAGTTATATTTCTAAGTTTTTTAAAAAAATAAACTTTTTTTGGTTGCTGGAACAGATGCATTGCCTGTTGAAGGAAGTACTTTGACATCTTTGCTATCCAGAATACATTGCCCTACTGAAGCTAATCATCTGTGGAGATGGTAATGTCCTCACCTCTGTGTGTGCCCTAAATATTTAGCTTGTTATTTGCATGTATGTATGTATGTATGAATCATTTAAGAAGCAATTGTTAGTCTGGTCGAATGGTTATAACCATTAAATGCGCTATTAAGAGCGAATTAGCGAGCCTGTAATTTAATTTGTACTGTTTTAACAAATAGTTATCCTGAACAGGTCATTTGAGGAGCCATGGAAGGATCCTGCAAGCAAGAGTTGTTCTGTAGATGAGCTTCAAGCATGCCAAAGTGTTTTAATGACGGTTTCAAAGGTTCTTGGTTTAAAGTCATCACTTACACACTTTCTTTCAGATTTAGATTTAGAAAAGTCAGGTGTGTTTCAATGGGAAAGAAGTCTTGTTGCAGAGACCATGTAATGTGATTTTAGGGGAGAAAATTGTGGGTTGGAAAATTACAAGGGACATGGTTATTAATTTTGTTTACAAGTTTTATTTAGAGTATTAGTGGCGTAAAATTGTAAATTTTGAGAATTATTCACAAGTCTATCAAAATGGATTGAGCATGTTTTACATGTGTAAATTGAGTTTGTTCAAACAACAGGGTATGAAAGTGGCCTGTGTAAATTGTTATCGTGTTTGGTTGACGGTTTGAATTCATGTCAAACTCTTATGGACATGGTCAAAGTTGTGTAACCTATGGGTTCAAATGGTTGTAAATGAGTTGTAATCAAGTTATAACGTATTGTGTTAAATGGGTTGACAAGCGATGTAATAAGATATTTTTTTTTTAAATCCAAGTTAAAACGGATGATGGGTGTACCTTTCCAGTTAAAAGGTTTATACAAAGCTCTTACACAATCTATTCATTAAATGAGTTGCATTACAATCCAAATCCTTAATGTTTTTGTGTCAGATTTATATTGAGGACACAAATTAGCCTTTTGCAAATGTGAATTCAGGGCAAAAGTATGGCTGAAATCCTCCACTTAAGATTGTAAAATCAATTTATGTTCATTTGTATTGATGCTTTGCTTGTAATGATTTTAGAATCAGAATACATCATAAGAATAACATGATAACAGAACGAAAAGAACAAAAAATCAAATTTCATGCAACTCCAAACAAAGATGGCCATTATGGCAATTGCTTAAGGAAAGCACAATTATCCAATAGCAGAATTAAAACTCGTATCGCTAGCAAAAATTTAAAATATTAGAAAATTTTTTGGCCCATGCAGGTCTCGAACCTGCGACCTTCGCGTTATTAGCACGACGCTCTAACCAACTGAGCTAATAGGCCAGTTGGTATAAGCTTCGTAGTAATATTAAATGAATGAAAAGCAGTATATGATTAGCAGGAAAGCAGTCTAATTATAATAGCTACACATGAATCATTTTCTTTTGCTAGAATGCATTTAGCCTTTTAATAACATTATCAGTTAATGCTTTAAGCGATTGTCTAAATCAGTTGTTTACGCGACAACATATCAATCTTTCGATTTGCATTCACCATTCAGTCTCATGTTTAGAAACGTGTGGTATTCAGAGATCACATCATTTTAACGTAGTCACACATACGCATTGTACACAAAAGCAATAGCAATTCAACAAAAGAATCTGAATCCTGAACTTCTAAATGCAACAACTTAATAATCCTTACCTACACAAATTACCATTTTAACCCTAACTATGGAAATAAACTTCCAAAAAAAAAAACACTAACTCACACAAAACACTTCGCTCCTGCTTTGTTACCGAACAATTTCAGGACTTCACATTTACAACATGCCCGGTTTTCCTTCTGTGTCGGCTAAAGTCAGAAACAAACCTAAAGGTTAGCCCGCACCCTTCAACCTTGCATTTGTATGGTCTCTCTCCAGTGTGGACGCGCAAATGTTCAGTCCGAGCCCAGGCCCACTTAAATGTCATCTTGCAACCTTTCCAACTGCATTTTAGCGGCCTGTTATCCTCGTGGACCCGAAAATGCAGCACCGCATATCTGTGTGAACTAAATTTCTTTCCACACCCTTCATGGGGGCACATGTTCTTTCTGTGCAGCCTTAACTCAGTTTCAGTCTTGAAGCTCATTTTGCAACCTTCATGGTTGCACTTGTGGCTCTTGTGTACTTCAGGGATTCTTACATTAGAAGCCTTCGGTTGCTTTGCGGGTTTTTCAGTTACCTTGGGAGCTTTTGATTTCTTTATGGATTTTTCTGGGATTGTTGTTGTGTTAATAAAAATACCACCTTTATGCAACTCTTTACCACCTCTAGGTCTCAATCCTTCACATGGGCTTTTTATAAATCCATCAAAACCAGATTTCTCATATCTTTGCAATAACTCTATTCCTCTCTTCCTTTTACTTCCACTTGTTGATCTCGAAACAGGGGAACTGTAGTCATTTTTCTTAACCGTGTTATTAGAATCAGTAACACGTTCATCAGTAGAAGACCCGCTCATCATGATCAATTCAGATCCTTCTTGTATCAAATCATCTCCATCGTTAGCCTGCTCTACAGAATCAGTTTTGGTTACCTCAACACTATTTTCATTTTGCATGTGGGTTTCTTCATTAATATTATCTTTTTCAGTTCCATCATTTCCGATAGCCGTAGCACATGCCTCAGAATCTCCCTCCATTTCCGTAGAAGTGTGTGTTTTAGCATCTACACCGGGTTTTTCAAGAGTTGATAAATCACCAAAAGCCGAAACACCAACCTCATTTACATCTTTGCTGGTATTGATAACCGAATCTTGTGGTTTTGACTTAAAGATTCTTCTTGAATACTGAATTAGACCCCCTTCCCTTTTAAGCAGTTGAGTTTCAGACAACTTCTCTTTGAACTCCACTTCTTTTTCCACAGAAACGGCCTTTGACATTTTCTTAATTGAACGGTTTGACTTTCTTTGTGAGCGGGATTTTGTAGGTTGCCAATTGAGAATCATTGCAGATGAGCCAACATTTGAGGTGAGGGTTGTGTCAGGAAATAATGCATCCATAGTCAAAGACAAAGCATGATGTATCTTGTCAGTTGATAACTTAGGCCCGAGTTTAACAGAATGACGAAGATTAACATTCAATTTCATTGTCCAATCTTCTACAGATTCATCTTCCTCTTGCTCATTGTCAATTGCAAGATTTATCAGGTCCAAATCATCCCGTGTTGCATCGTCTAGTTGAACCTCGTTATATCTGAATGCGCTACCAGTCTGCTCTGCAATGGCTGAAGCTTGTATCTTAATTTTCTGAAAATCTACAAAAACAGAGTTAAGTCAACACTCAAGTAAACAAGTCCAAACATTAATTAAAAAGGTAAAACAAAATATAGGGAAAATTTCAAGTTTCCAGTTCAATACTTCTTTTAACGGCGGTTCAATACTTAATTTTAGAAAAATCACCTGAATGGCATATTATAAGCAGTTTTGCTCCACCCGTAGAATCCAACAGCTTTTCAATTTTACTAGCATGCTCTAAACAAAATATCCGGGGTCTTAAATACCCATTAGACATATTCCATCCTTTATCAGCATTAACCATTTCAGTTTCAACCCCATGGGCCTGAACAACACCATGACTTGTGACAGTTTTATTATCAATAACCGCCTTTGCTGATGGTTGTATAACAGACATAAAAGGGTAACCAAGAACGCCACAAGCCACACACATTAATGTCCCGGAATCAATTTGGAAATCACTCGACATGTCATCATCTTCTATATGAACAAGTGTCTCAGGATCCAAATATAAATCTTCTTTATGAATATGAACATTTTCAATATTGGCGACATCATCAGATTCTTTGATAACAGATGGTAACAGTGATTCAAGATCCCACTGAACTGCATGGTAAGAGGAATTCCTCTGGAGAATACTATTTAATAATTTATTTTCCTTCAAAATATCATCAACGAACTCCTTCTTAACCATTAGCTCACGTTCTTCCTTTTGGCGATCTTTCAAACGAGAACTCCGTTTCCCAGGGAGCAAGGATCTAGGAACTCTGGAATTTGAACATTTAAAGAATAGTATACCCTAAGTGTTACATGCTTTCAGTTTAATGAAGACATAGATAATAATAATAATAATTATGTAAAAAATAATTAAATGAAGCTGACCTTGGAATAAATGACATTGTTAGTAGGTAAAGCAATTGTTGATGTGAAAGCATAGGAAGAAAATTCATGGCAGCTCTGCGTACAGCAGCTTCCTTAGCTACCGAAAGCCATTGGGGAGTTGCAAAATTAGCAGCTTCCCCGCAATTAAAACCTTTATTAAAATGAAATAATATTTCAGTCCATAATATATACACAAATTATTAAGTATTTAACTGAAATTTCTTACGGAAAAAACTGTGCAAAAAAACTACCATGGCTGAATCCTATGTGGTAAGCCCTCGGAAAAGTCACTACAAATTCACCAGGGTTCTGTACTAACCTGCATATGTATTAAAAAGAGAGAATTTCAGTATAGCATTGCAAATCTATCAATTTACCACTATATCTTTTACATAATTACCGTCATCCTCCATAAGAAGTTGACAACTTTGTCGATAAGTAAAAAAAAATGAGTTGGAGGAGATAAAAGCACTAATTTTCAACAAAGAGCAACATACCGGCAACATGGAATACCAGATGCTGCAACAATTTCAGGTGATAGAAGAGTAGTCTTTTCTCCCAAGAGCGTTAGCGCAGCTGTTTAACAAAAAAGACAGCGCATTACGAATTGCTGTGATACCCTAGGATACTTCTGTTGACAAAATTTTCTTGGTATCAAGCAATCTTGTAATAACAAAATAGTCATTCTAAAAGTTATTTTGTTCTTAGAAGTTAAACCATAGGGTTCATGCTGGTGTCTTTTCTCAATAAATTCGTAATCAAGTTATTTATGTTTGTAACTGATAGTCTTGGTCTCCTAATCTATACGTTATCTTCTTTTCGCCTAAAAAATGTAGTTTAAATGACATATATTGTTGCCGATGTAATTCAGGTACAAAATATGCAGGCAATAAAGCATCTGTCCTGCTATGAGCATTTTCTAAGAAACATTCATTAAAAAAAAAAGAACAAAAAAACATATATATAGGGGTAAGCATTTTCTATACCTAACCGACCGATGCCTCCGCCATAAGCCTTTGAACGAATTACTTCCTCAAATGCATATGCATAATCTCCCGGGACTGCATACCATGTTTTAGGAGAGCCAATGTGAAGGAAATTTAAGCTGTGAAGCTCATGATCTTCAACATGCCACGCAAACCAGCTGAACAACATGCCAATATATACCATAGGAGAAGTGACACCTGGAATATCATCTGGCATGAAACGTGTAAGAGATCCAGGTGATCGTGCAACTACTTGTAAACTCCAAGGACAATTAGAAAGCTTCCATCCAGAAGTGCCTTCAATGTCATGACCAGCATCCAAACTCTTCTGCCTGGTAACACTGTCCGACAAATTATTCACTGAATCACCGTCTTTCGTTAACATATCTACTGAAGAACTAGAGCTACACCCTATAGATTCACCTTTCTGGTTGTCACAATTATCGGTTTTATTATCTACTTGTTCCCTCACAGCAGAACAATCTTTACTGTATCTTTTAAACATCCTTCTCCTCCTCCTACATTTCTGCAAAAACCTAGACGTACCCACTGGTTCACCAAACCCCGAACCCGGCACATCATTAGCATACTCAACATATATAGGCTTTTCACACGCCGCCTTCCAGAAAAGCGACTCCACACTCAACGGAGAAACATCCTTAACCATACCCAACTGACTTCGAGCAAAAGCCTTGGATTTAGATTCAAACTGTTCCAACGTATAAACCTCCCCGCTTTGCCACACTTGCTTATTAGCCATACTAACAGACGGTTGACCCGACCCTGCCACAACCTCTTTCGCCCTCTTACCACCATTACAACCTAGTTCTTGATGCCTCGTCGTAAAAACCGCCTGTCCCTCCCTATCGTTTACCGCATTATTAAGTTTCACATCACTCCCCAACTCCGGCCTCTTCGACAGAGACTTATTTAGGTTAGCAACAACATATTTTTTCGAAGGTTTCGGCAACGGTGGGATAACTTTACATATACCAAATGCAGCAGCTTGTTTTTCAATCTTAGAGATATAAGCTATTGGGTCTGCAAATTCTGTATCGGTTGGGTAAAATACAGGTGCCAATGGCAATTCCTTTAGCCAATTAGGTATTTCAACGTCCCTCATTACAATTAGTAACTAACAATTACAAGGGATTTGTTATTGAAACCCTAGAATTGGTTAGGTTGTGGGATTATTACATCTGCATCTACAAATTTAGGGCAAAATTGATGTTTATTGAAACAAGAATTGAATTAAAGTAATAAAACCTGTAAGTTTAATGGGATGTAACTGCAACCTTCAGCAAGAAAGAAAGAGAGGGTTATGGTGTGTTTTCTTACCCTTTATGTGAACCCCAAAAAAGACATCTGCGCATTTTAGGATTAGTAGTATAAATATTCTAAATTGCGCCGTATATCAAGTCACTCAAATAAACGTTTACCCTTGTTTGGGAATCAACACAATAAACATTTTAAGCGGAAACTCTAGAGAGTTCATATAAAACGATAAGTCTAGTGAATAGCACATGTCTTAAATGGCTAAACTGTAGTCGTTTAAAGTTGTGGGACCTTGCCTTTAAACCAATAAAAATGTCAAGATGTCTCAAAAACTGAAACGGCTAGCATTTTGAGAACTCGCTCAGATGTAGCCATTAACTTTTAAAGTTTTTTCTGACACCATCTTAACAAACACTGACACACTTGAAACAGCTAACATTTTGAGAACTGACAAATTCCTAGTCGTTACTTTTTGAGACGTTTGCTTGCTGCTTGATTAAAGAACGGCTCTGCTGTTTGAAGTCGTGTTTCGGGTTCAAGCTCCATCTTTAACAAGCCCCTAAGGTTCCCTAGACCTTAGCCATGTTTATCCCTTTTCTAATTAAACTCCTAAAGTATAAAGGTTAGTCGTTTGATAAAAAAAAAATCTAAAATAATTTTAGCCCCCTAAAGGTTAGCCTTTTACAATAAAACTCCCAAATGGGTAGAACTTAGGGTGGAAAAACAAATAGCTAGAACTTAGGGTGAAACAAGGACATGGCTAGAACTTAGGAAGAACACATGGCTATAAAAGGAAGGAAACGGCTACAACTTAGAGGGCTAGAAACAAATGGCTAGAACTTAGGCTTAAGGGTGTGGATTCGATGAAGCAATCAGTGTGCTGACGTGTCTCCTTCCTCCTTAGCCCCCCCCCCCCCCCCCAATGAAAAACGGTGCCCACGGGGAGATTTTCCCTCCCTCGCCGAGCTCGTTTTTCATTCCTTTTCGTCTTTTTTCCTCCAAAATAAAAAAAATAAAAAGAAGGAAGAGGGAACCATTTCATTGGTTTGGGGGAGGGGAGGGGAAGGGGAAATGATGCGACGCTGATGTGGAGTTGGGGGAAGAAGGGGAAGTGCACACCACACCCCATAGCCTTAGGGATGAATGAAGTAAATGGCTAAAAAAGTTGAAGGCTAGAAGTTAGGGAAAAAGCTAGGAAGTAGTTAAACCGAGCCAAGCTATTGGGATGAAATTTAAAGACGGCTAGAGAAGAATAAAAGCCCTACATATTAGAGGCTTAGGTTTGCAAGTGGGCAAGCGTAGGTTGTTAAGTGGTTGGATATCACGGCTAATGCTTAGTTGACAGGACACATGTAACAATTTGCTTGCTTTATTTTACGCAAACCCTCTAGAGTTTAGCTGGAAAATATGATTGTTTTGGTAAATAGAGAAGAGTCAATATTTATTTTAGTGATTTTCCCTTTTGTTATTGTATTCTATCCCTCCAAAAAGGGAAAATGAAAGCAACATACAACAGTTTTTCTTAATATTATTTTAGATCATTTATTCTTAATTAAAATGTTTATATATCATACTCTTTTTAGTTAAATAAAAGGTAGCTTAGAATGTTAAAGAATAGCATCGGTTTTTTTTTATACAAAAACAAAGTTTCAAATGGTAAAATTTGAACCATAATCTAGGCATACTCGGTGTTGACTCATTTAAGTTTACGACCCTAGTACTGAACCACTGAAACCATTGTGTAGTGTCATTTCACCCGTATCTAGCATAACTAGAAGTCGGTTTGCTGGTTTTTATATATTGCTCCTGTTACCACACCTAAAGTAGTTCTTCAGGTTGTGAAATATCACTCTGCAGGCAGGTGGTTGGAAGAGGTTAAGATGTTGACCAAGGTGGTGGTTGAAGGTCACCACTATTGACTCACAATGGTGCATTGCCAAGGGTAGTCGCTCTGGACCCATGACCATTACAGATTTACAGAAGCATGTATGCATTCAAAAATATGTTGATTAAGCATCACACAGGATATATAAACCAGAATCAACACTCAGCGCAAAAGAGGTTACAACAAAATTTATTAATCGCTGTCATCGACATAACTCAGGCTTCAAAAACATACAGCAACTGAAATCAAACTGAAGCAAAAAAGTAAACAGGTATAGTAAACCTCGACTTTCACCAGCTAATCTGGTTTAGGAGGCAAATAACAATGCAAAGTAGCACAACAATATTGATAGTAGAACCCAGTAGAAAGCAGCACAAGAAAATTGGCCCAACCACTTTCAACTGAGATAAATTCTGAAACTTGGAAATTGTGAAATCTACTTAAATTCTGGCTTCTCTGGGTAGGTGCAGCCTGATCTTTGGATGATCACGTTGGATGCGTAGCACCCGGCTCTCACACATTCCTCGATTGGCTTCTCAAGAACCAACTGAGACAAGAACCCCCCAACAAACGCATCACCTGAATACACATACATAAAACAATATGTTTAACTATTTGCCCACTGAAGATATTTGATAAATATCATAGAACTGTACAGAGTACAGACCTGCTCCATTGGTGTCAACGAGTTTCTCCTTTGGCAAGTAGATGACAGGATATGTAGTAACTTTCCCATCCTGAGCGACTACAACAGGATCAGCACCCTGAGTGATCACGGTAATTCTCTTGTGGGTGCCAGATGCTTTTGGCAATTGAGAGATCTTGATGGCAATCTCCTCCACGTTATCAGTCTGAAGGGCGAGAAATTTTATGTTTTTCAGTGTTTTTAGTCATAACTCATATATAGTTACTTATCATGTTTAATAAAAGGTTCTTACCTCCCAACCATGAACCTTTGAGAATGTTCTTGCTTCAGTTTCATTTCCAAAAACATAATCCACATACCTGCATTGTTATTCAATACAAATGAATGAATAAATAACTTCCTGTGTGGGTAAATAAAAAACTTGATCGAGCAACAAATTTTACTCACGGCAAGGCTTTCTCTTGAACATCCTTGAAGAACTCACAGATGAATGGTGCAGATAGGTTCATTGTGAAAACCTACATGTTTTAAGAAAGTCAAAAAGAATATAACTTAAGGGTGATTTGGTTTGAGACTTTGAGGGTATGTGATTCCCGATTGCAATCTAACGGTTTAGTAACTATATAATTACCTTGTTGGTTGCAGCAGCATGCTCAGCTACAAGCTGAATTGATTCAGGAGACACCGTAAGGAAAAAGCCAGCAATATAGATGTACTTGGCCTTCTCAACTGTCAAAAAACTTTTATCTTAGCAAAATGAAAAATGTATGGATTAAAAAAACTTAGTCAGGAATCAGTACCGAGTGCCCAGTTCTCCGGACGCTTTAAGTGCTCTGACTTGTAGCAGTTGGCAGCAGACAGGTTGGCAATAAGAGACCTGGTACAAGCAAGAATCTTTCTAAGATTACTGACTAATGAGTAATGTGATTCATAAGAATACACTCACGTATTCACAAAGAGATATTCTGGTTTGAATGTTTGATTATAATATTTGTGCATCACTGCATCTTTTAGAAAAACCACAAAGGCAAGTATATAAAAATATAATGCTACAAGGTCTTATGCAAGACATAATGTGTTCTTAGAGGAAGCAAACACTTTGGAGTTAAAGAAAATGCTTCCAAATCACCATATTGTGTAAAGTTGAGAAACATATTTGGGTATGAACATATATTTACTAACCTCTCACCACCAACAACACAAACAGCACAAGTACCAGTTGGGGCAGTTTCATCCTCATAATAGTGCACCTAAAAAACAGCATCGTTAAAAAAAATGTAAGTATTCTACAAGTAAAAACCATACTGCGTGTTCGGATGTGTGTTTTGAAAGTAATCATCTGATTTGAATAATCAAAAACAGATTATCCGTTGTAACAAAACAAACAGTAGAAAATTGTATTTGGATGTTTAAACAGTACGAAAATTATTGTGCAAAAATACTTGACCGCTAAATAATCAGAAAACAAAGTTGTTCACCCATTAAAAACTGATTATTTTAACCATAAGGAGATCGGTTTTAAAACACAAATCCAAACACCACCTAGAAGAATCCGAACAGAAAAAAGACAGAATATTGGTACATTAACACCAGCAGTTTTGGAGTTCTTTTTCATCTCCTCACCATACTTGTCCTTTCCAATACAACCCATGTAACTTGTTGCACCAGGGATTTGAAGCATCCACTGCAAACCACCACAAAAGGGTAAAACTAAATCAGTATTTTTTTTCCGCTTACATAGATTCAGAATGACAATAAAAATCATTCAGCTGATTACCTGAGCAACTCGGATTGAATTTTGAGTAGCACCTCCAGCAATGTACTCAACATTGTATTTAGAAGACATTTCTTCATACCTGCAACAAGTGATCGTAAAGTTAGATCATTATGAACAATTGTTAGGATATCACAAAAAAAAATTCTGATCCAACATGCCATAATAAATCATGTAACATATATAAATTTGTTAATGTTAATCCAAACAGATTCTACAAGACAATAAGACAATGTTGCTAACGTGAAGGACTAAGGCTAATAACACTTACATGGGCAAATGCTTGTCTTCAGCAAGGATAGCGTTGTTCAACTTGACATCATATCTACATTTTCAATAAGAGAAAGAAAGGTTAGACGGAAATAAAACTTTAGTCATTGATCTCGAACCAACACTTGATATTCAATAATGATAATAAAAAAGATTTAGCATCGACATGTATTATCTTTACTTCTTTAGCATGCATAACAGATGTAACATTAGCACTCCTAATCAGAGGCGAAGGTTCTTTAGGGCCCGAGGGGTGCCTAGCCCCCACCGATTTTTGGCGCAGTGGTGGAATTTTACGATTTTCGAGGTAAATTGAGTCCGGCCCCCCACCGATTTGATCTTTCGGCCACTACCGATCCAAAAAAATTGAGTCCGGCCCCCACCGACTCAAGAACCAGGCTTCGCGACTGCTCCTAATGTTAGGTAAATGCAAGCTCAAAATACCTCTAGCAGTAAAAAACAAAAATAGTCCATTTTAAGCAAGGAGCTTAATCTTTATCGTCACCTCAGTTCCAATTCAAAGATGTAAAGTACCAATTGTAAAGTCTGATCCACATTGGGATGAGGCAAAAGAAACACCATGATAGTGTCTTACTGTCTTACATATAAGCCCAATATTGTTTATTAGTTTATCAATGAATCAGGATCCAAAACTATATAATACAATTAAAACAGAGCAAATAAAATCAAAGAACAATATAACAGATTCAAAATAATAAGCTGAGTTCCAGTAATCAAACTAATACTAAAGTAGTTGCTAATCCTATCAATGCTACTACATTGTTTAAACAATTAAGAACCCTAGATCTACAATCAAAGCAAACAGGGTAGTAATAAAAGAACATCAGATCTGTTTCTAAAAGTGGAAATAATAACAAAATTAAATATAGATCAGAAGAGAATGAAGTTAGATCTAATCAATGACGTCACTTGAAGAGTAAAGAAAAAGCAAGAAAGAAAGAGGGTATGGTTACTTGGTGAGGAAATCTTCGTCGACAACAGCTGAAATGTCAAGAAGAGGGTTTCCCATACCCAACAACACTCCTTCGTATTCTGCTGCCATTATATTATGATTAATTGGTAGAACAACAATAACAACAAAAGAAAGGGTTTTAGAGGAGAGAAGTGTAATGGATCTGAGGGACGAGGCGAAGAATGTTGAAGGAGAGTGAAGATATTATATAGTGCAAGGTTGGGTATGGGTTTGGTGAAATAAAATCTAAAATGTCGGCCTCTCACCAACTTATTCATCACTTTTTTCTAGAGGTGTTTTTAGAAAAACCGAAAACCAAATAAAAATCGTAAATCGAACAATAAACGTAACCGAAAAAATTAATCCGAATAATGAATTTGGTGTTTGGTTTGGTTTTAACCGAAACTGAATTGCTAATTCGGTGTTTAGTTTGGTTTTTTGTTCTACATTTTTTTTAATTTAGTTGAATTCGTTGAATTTGGTTGAAATCGGTTTGTTTGGTTTTAAACCGAAACCAAACCGAATTCAATTTGGTTTTTGGTTTGGTTTACACATTCCTAATTTAGTTTGGTTCGGTTTTTTGTTTGGGGTACAAAATTTTGAAAACCGAATAAACCGAACCGTATAAACCAAGTAAACCGATGAACACCCCTACTTTTTTCAATTCATATATTGTTTTTTTTAATTACTTTTGTTTATATCAGATCTGGTCTGCCCTAAGCGAACTACAAAATCGGGACCCTTTATAATTAAAAAAAGAATTGCATCTACTTTGATTGACAAACTAGATGAACATTATGTTGAAGTCTTTATAGCATTATTTCGCCCCAAACAGGGGCGGACCTAGTGTATAACTAGGTGCCGCGTCCGTTGCTGCTCAACTTCGCGCGCGTAGTGGAAAATTTGTTTTTTTTTTTTACGAAATTTGGAAAACGTTGCTACTAAAAATGAAAAAAATGAAAAACGTTACTACTGAAATTCATTTCTAGATCCGCCACTGGCCCCAAATAAGCAATTACCATTCGCATAATGGGATGGGAACGAAATGCGATGCCAAAGTATGCATTAATTTAGGGATCTGTCATTTATTTTATGGTTTAATTAGCGTCGTAGTTACTTGTGTGTTGTAGCGGGACGCGGTTACACTCATGTGTTGCAACGGACGTGTTTTGAACTTCGTACACATCGAAACATCCATTTTTAATGGATTTTATACTGTCATGTTGAGAAAACTATAAACACGAATACGGTATCGGTACCGATATTAAGACAGTAATGATTCGGTTCTCCACGATAAATAAAAATATCACTATACCAATTCGATACGAGTACCCGGTACCAAATGTTCATCCCTATAAAGAAAAAAGCAGTACCTGGCACCAAATAAAAAGGGTTTTACTAAAAAGTTTTTTTTTAATATTGGTGCATGTTTAGCAAAATAAGAGTGTTGCACGTTAGCAAATGAGAACGGTGCACATTAGCAGAAGAACACCAAAGTGTCAATTCTTTAATATAGAGATGAATTCTTCAATTCTTGTTTCTTAGGCTCAGGTCTTGGGCCACACACTTTTTTGTTTTTCACTTGGCTTAATCTATCTATAATCTATAATATAATATACATTATAAAGGAGGAGTGACGGCTAAGATAGTAATTTTGTTATGGGTACAAGTTTTGTAGCTACATGTACAACTTAATAAAGCTTAATTGATATGTGTAAATTAGTCACTTAGAAATATATTAAGACACTTACAAGGTTATTAATGTAATTTTATGTTTTGATATTAGTTGAAACCTAAAATTTTATTCCCTTACTACCCTCGGCCTCACTCCTTTCACAACTTTCTACAACCCTTTCACATAACCCAGAAACCTTTGAACCGTCTCAATTAAAACCCATCAATACAGCCATCAATGATTTTAAGAATGGATTCAATTGCTCGTTACATCCTTCGTTCCTCTTGCTTTTGGAATCAAATTGTAAATCGAAGACAATTAACATGTAAACTGCTGAGCTTCTTCTCTCTTCTTCCGGATGCAACCGATTATTATTATTCACCTCTTTCTCAAGAATTTGAAACTGTAAGCAGTTTGTATTATCATTAATTTTATTTTCGTATTTTATTTATTTCTTCTGATTCAAGTTGTTGAAGTTACACACCGTCATAGGCTAATCGAAGTTAATTGATGTTAAGACTGTTAGTTTGTTGGAATTGGGTTGTAATACAGAGGAGTGTGAGGCATGTGATGATTATGTGGTGGAGTTTAGGCGGTGTCTACTGTTGCTGCTAACAAAGTTCTTCGTATATTGTATATTGTATATTGAATTCAAAGTTGTTGAGTGCCAACACCAGTTGTTTATTTAGTTAGAAGTTAGAACTAGAAATACATATTAAAAATGTTTCCTGAACAACAAAAGGTATGCTATGTTTTCCTTTACATAAAAAAAAAATTACTTGGATATTGATGGATAAACTCTGAGGTCAACATCATGTATTATCTAAACATTTACGATATCATCTATATTCTTTAACTTACATCTTCGAAATATACCATGTCCTGAAGCACAAATAAGGTGAGTCCGGTGGTCTAAACTCCAGCAAGGGTTGTTTGTGCAGACACAATTTCTAGCCAAAGGTTGATGCTATGAGAGCTTCTACTCCGACTAGAAGCGCATCGAAGAATATGAAGAGAAAAAAAGCTTGGACTGTGAGTAGTGGTTAATTTTTTTTGAATAATCCTCTGTATTTTCAAATAAGCTGAATTGGTTGTCAATTTTGTTTTATTATTAGATTAACAGATGAAGCATCTGTTGTCAAATAAGCATGAACATGATGTTGATTTTAACTCTGCTTCTTTACGAAACGAAACGTCTAAATATCAACCCAATTTCAAGTCCGATCATTAGTTTTCACAAACTAGAATGGGTCAAATCTATGTAGTGATTCCTAACCAAAAAGTATAATTACGCACTGTTCCTTCACTTTGGTTATTAATAGATTGTAATTGTAATGTAATGATAATTTATAGTTTAGTACGTAATATTTTAGGTATGATTCCGGTGATCACTTATCAGATGCATACCAAAAGGTTTATTCGAGGATCATAGATTCATAGTCTCTTGTATTGGTATGTTTATGAAAAGGGGTTTTGGTTACTTACAGGCTGGTTACTAATATTTATTTGTCTGATTAACTCGAGCCAGTTTAATATTTTTAGAGTTTGCAAACGATTTCACTTTTATCATGTGTCTTAAGAAAATTTCAGTGAAATATTTTGTGATAGTTATGTATGAATAAAAGGGAGTAAGGAAAAAAACATGTAGAAGGTAGTTTCTATTAATTGGTTGGTAGATGAAGATGTATGATTGGTCAACAACAATATTTTGTATTTCAAAACACACACACACACACAAAATGCATACATCACGGACATGTAGTTTTCTACCTATTAATTTATTTTTAGTAGCTACTTTCAGTTGGGATGTGGTGGTTTCCAGCCAACAGCCGCCAACAGGCCAGGCCTTGGTCGAACAAAATGTTGATCACGTGCTCGGCCTTCTGGGCCAACCTCCAGTTAACTTCAGCCAACAGGCTGGATATGTTTCAGTGAATGAAAGCCATGGTAGAGCATGAAATTTTAATTATAGTAATTTATAGTTTTATGTAGAAAATATCAAAATATATTGGGTATGATTCTGGAGGCCACTTATCAGATGCATATCCAAACGTTTATTTTGTGATAATAGACTCACAGTTTTGGTATTGTATGCATATGAAAAGCGGTTTTTGGGTTAAACCAGCAGCAGCTCCCAGCGACACTCCTAGAACCGCAGAACAAAGGTTACCCTTCAATTCACAAGATAAACGGTATTATAACAATTTGAATTTACAAAATTTATGTTTTGTTTTGCTCTTTAATTCACACCCTAAATGTTTTTGACCATTTGTTATTGAGGCAGGGTTGATCTTGACTCGCCTAACTGTGACAACATTCATATGTTCGCATTTGCTGTTAAATTTTCAAACACAACGGTTTATTTAAAAAACCTCATTTCAAATTTAAAGGCACGATTAACTTCGTTAACGTCGGAAGTCAATGTATACTACAAAAAGGTATAACACTGCTCTTTATCTTTTAAATATATATTTGATTATTTAAAGCATCATAAACTTCATTTTTTTTAATTGAGGTTGTAGTACATATTGATCTTTTTAATCATTTTGGTCCTGCACAATTAATATCTTTAGTTTTATGGGTCAAGACATTTCTTATTAATTATTGGCCAAGTTGTATCCAATAGTATGTTTGTTTTGGTTCCAGATGGTAGATTCATGTAACATGTATCTTGGATCAAAAGGCTTCCGCTCGCTTCTATGTTCTTCTCCTTTTATTTGTACATTCAAGGTTTGTGTAATTAAATCTACCTCAATATTTTGTTTTTGAGTGGCCTAGGTTGTATTTAATACTTGAAACTCCCACTACAGCCATGGTGATTTGCCAGCAGCACTCTTATTTTCATTATATTTAGTTTGCCTCTCATGATTCATTGTTTCAAGTATGGTACTGCTGTTTTATAAAACAGAATTTAGCGTACCGCATAATGTACACAAGTTAAAATATAATGAGTTATAAATGCCTTGCTTGGTTGGGGAGTGCGTTTTGTGCCTAGGCACTATGCTCACGTTTTGTGCTTATAGTGCGCCTTGATTATGTCTTCAGCCTATAACTCTTGATCTTGATGTTATACATATATGCAAGTTGGCTTTTAACCACGTGGTCGTGGGTTCGAGTCCCACGGATGGCGCCAATTGAAGAAGAAAAAAGTCACCTCTAAGTGGATCGGTGAAGTAGATCTGAGAGGTTAGATGTGAGGATGAAAGCAATAGTCCAGATCTGGTAATAACCTGCAAAACAAAACACCGTTAGGCTCGTCACGGGGGAGAGGAAAGGTCTCTCTGTGACCACCCTCCGGCGTGAGAATAAGTACGGTTTTAAGAAGTGGAAAGTGAGTAAGAAAGTACAGTAAGTACAGTTGAGTTAAGTTACCAAATGAGGAAATTTGAAGGGTATTTATACTTTCCTAAATGGGCTTCGGCAAGCCCAGGCCCATGGGCTTTTAGGCCGAAGCTAAGTTATCGGTTAGCTAGGTTTGGCTTCGATCCCTTTATAATAGTTCGAGCTCCGGTCTAGAACCTTATATTTGTTGGGTTCGGGCTCGGCCTCTTTATGATGGTCCGAGCTCCGACCTATAACCATATATTCTTTTCACCCACATAAGTTGCTGATCACCAAACATATGGTGAAGATCTTCTAAAAGATTTGGTCTCTAAGCTATCAAGTGATTTTCAGGTTAGTTTACTTTCTATTTTGATTCTTTACCCAAACAATCTATAATGAGAATATTTGTAGCTTAATATTAGTATAAGTAACCGTGGTAGAATGGAATGAAAAATAGCTAAAACACAAATATAAAAAGTTTTTTTCTCTAAATACATAAACGGGTTGACGGTCGACCGTTTGTATAATGAAGGTAAGCTTTGAGGGCCCATTTTAAAGTTTGCTTGGGGCCTCAAAAAGGCTCAAGCCAGCTCTACACACACACCACAAACCACAACAACTACGAGGTGACAAAACAGATGCACCCGCAGCAACGCGTGGGCATACCCACTAGTACTAAGCTAATATATGAAGGAAAAAACACTTAAAAATTTTCGGGCCTTAGTATATGGAGGCCCTAGGCCTTTGCCTAGGATGCTAAGCTTAAAGGGCCAACTCTCATGGATATTTTTACGAAATCTTAATGTTGACTATAACGACATATATATGGCATAAGGATGGTATGTATAATTATTGATGACGTATATACCATCATCTAATATACATGTGACTTTGTACGCTTCGCACAATGCAAGGTTTATATGGGAAGTGGCATCTATTAGTTACAAATCTTACAATGTCGTTGGTTGGTTTGTAAAATACTTGTTGAATGAATTGAATGTAAATGGAATCTTCTAGTAAATATATTGACAAATTGATATGTCAACAAGACAAAATTATGTAAACCTCGTTCCATGTCATTCACTATTTTACTCTCATCTCATCTCTAATCCGTCTCCGTCCATTGTTGCTTTGACCACCTTCATATGTGTTTTCAACTTTGTTCTTCGAACTTGTGTTTTTCGTTAATCGACTTTGGTTTATGTTATTTCAATGATTTGTTCAACTTTACCCAAAACTCAAGTCAATTTTGTTGGTCCAATCGATTTATGTTCTTATAATCTCTCTTCATCTTTTATTAGTTGCAACTGTTTTTTGTTGTTCCAATCGCCTTTTGATCCGTGCACAGTGTTGGTGTTACAGGGTATAAAATGGGTTGTTTTGAGGAAGATGGTATCATAGTGTAAATGCTAGAAAATGATGAGTGTATTATAGACGTTAGAATATGCCAATGTATAAAATGGGTTGTTTTGAGGAAGTTGGTTCTGATTTTTTTGCTCGCCCAGTCGCCCTAGGCTCAAAACACTTAAGTTAAAAAAAACTTCACGGATTGGCGATGATAGCTATCGAGAACATATTGTTGGATAAAATAAACTGTGAAGAATTGATTCATCAATTTGATATTACTTTAATCATCGTTTAAAATATATATTTTACGTTATTATTTCATTAAGATCTAAAACTAAGGGGCACGTATTTCACAATTCGGCCCAGACACTTGAATTCTCATGGACTGGTGTTAACGATGGATTTTAAATTGTTTAAACCATCTACAAGTAGTGGTTAAACTATAAGAATTTCGTAAGAAAGTGCGGTTAGGTGGTACGTAAGCGAGTAATGAAGTTTACTCTTGATTTTTTATAATGAAAAAGGTTTTGATAACTTAACTGATAATCAGTTGACAATTACAGTTCACACCCTATGTCACGGTATTGCAATTAAGGTTCTTATTTGTGCAATATATAACACATACACAAAG
>JAUTDX010002214.1:0-64962 GCA_030844895.1 Ambrosia x helenae
GGTGCATTCATTTTTCCTACTACTCAGATATATTTGAGTTCTCGGCTTTCTCTAGAAACTTTGCCCAAATCCTAAGGAGACAAATCTCTCCCTTGTATATAGCTCATGTAAACACATCGTGTCATTAGACAATCTATTCAGTTTAAGGCTCAAACTCAAATTTCATTTGCCCTTCAGGATAGGCAAAGTGTATAGATTTGACGAACCTCTTAATTATTTACTTAATTTGTGCCTATGACTCGATCTTGGAAGCTTAGAAACAAAGTTCATTATTAACACTCGCGTCCCCCTCATGGGTTTCAGGTTCCTATAGATAGCCAAGTGGTTTCAGCTACTCTGCCTTGACTTTAGGTAGGTACGGCATTTTCTCTACTTGTCTTGTGATATAGCTTTTATTCCCAGCCAACAATAATCATCTCTTAAATCTTATATTTTATTGCTACTGGGTATACGGTTGTATTTTGACTTATGAGCTTCCTCTGGTATTATATCCCATACCCTGCTAAAGCTAAGAATCTTATATTCCGATTAATAAAACTTAAGATACCTTCATTCATAGATCCCAATAATCTTGGCTACCAAACATCGTTTCTTTCTTGATATGGTTTTCCATTATGGCCTATCATTGCATTTCTTAATTTGGTATAAGGGAGTTACCTTAACACCACTTCTAGATGCATGAAGTTTATTATCGGTTGGCTCTTTATTTTCTAGTGAATGTACTCATGACACCATTTGTCTTGCAACTAAATTAATGTGATTATGAATACTACAAATATGTTGGGTATTAGACATTACTTACAACTCACAGTGATCGTATCGTATTGTGTCCTAGCCCCAGGCTATGGGTATCAACCACTACATATCGTATCGTGTCCTAACAACGACTCGTGTCAACATGCTAGAAATATATAAACCTTATCCAGTAACTCCAACATTTGGTTCCTTAATTCCTCCAATAAAAGTCAAGGTAAGACGGTAAATGGCTCTATACTACGGGTTTCCCTTGGGATCAAGTCGATTCTAAATTTAATTTTTCTATCGGCTAATAGTCTAGAATGACCCTTAAGGAATGCCTTATGAAATTTGACTACTATTGGCCCCTCCATTAACTTCTTTTCTTCCTAGTCTCTGATGCACTTACTAGTTAATCTAGTTGACCTTTCGGATACACTTAATTATCTTTATCATCATACCGAAACTTATGGGTTTACTAGGTTTTCCCCTCGAGTTATCAAAGGTTTCCCCCTTTTAGGTCTGTGATTCGAATTTGCTTCTTATTACCCAATATACGAGTTTGACAAGCTAACCAATCCATCCCTAATACTATGTCCACCAATCCAAGTTTCATTGATAGTAAGTCTATAGGTATCGAGGTATTTACTAATTTAGGTGGTACAACCCTTAGTATAGCTCCTAATTTCTGATTCCCTTCCATTCGCTACTATTACTTTTAATGATTTATCTAACTTGAAGAGACCTAGTTAAACGAAACTCCAAAAGGTTCACATACCAAACTTCTATTAACACTGGTACCAAAAAGTATCTTAGCATAGAAGTTGTTTACTAGTATCGTACCCATTATCACATCAAGGTTCCCCTGGCTTCTTCAGTCTTTATGTCAAAAGCACTACATCTTGCTCTATCGGGTTCTGCATTCTTTTATTTCTTAGGCCATCAATCCTTAAAATTTTAAAAACGCTAACGAGGCTCTTTACATTGATACAGGTGTGCATGGGTTTCTTACGATTTCTACAAACAAACTTGTGACATGGACAAGAATGTCCACATGTCAGACATTGGAGTGCAGGTCCATGTCTCCTTTTATAATCCCTAAAATTGGATTTCCCCTGCTCCTGATTATTATCCCATTTACTCTTAATAATAACGTCTAGGATTTTCTTCTAACATATCCCAAAGTGATAGTTGTTTTGGTTTCTAATGCCTCAGCTTGCAAGACCTACTATCCTTGTACGTGCGCCTGGTTGATTAGATATCAACCTTTGACACATTAATCTTTTCTAGAGGTTTCTTAACTAATGCACCTTTGATATTCTGATTAAACCCCTAAGAGAGTTTTATAGATCATTGAGTAGAAAAATAAAACATCGGCTTCAAATGGCTTCCTTACTCCACTACAAGCTGTCTTTGGTTCACTTCCGAACCTGGTTCTAATTAACTATCATGGGAAAGTAGAGATACCAATTTTGGTTAAGTCCCTTACTTGATTACACCACTAACCTGTCTAGGTATTTTATTCAGGCCTTATATCGCCCTATCTGCTTTAGGTATGGTATGGTTTCATTTAACACCCACCAATATGCATACTCACCTATGCTACACATAAACCGTTGGCATACTTTAAGACATGTGCTCGTATAGCTAAACTATGTATACAAACTCTACTAGTTACCTTGGACACATAAAATCGGCTCTTATTATCCTATCAATCATTGCCACCCTAGAAAAACAAATGAGGATAAGATAAGCACAGTACGCTCCAATAGATAACCCTATATACAAAAGTTTTAATAGCAAACTACTAGAGCTCAACCACATTCTTAAAATTCTGCCTACTATTTCCTGATTTCAGTACAATATGATGTTTGCGAGATCATAACGGTATCATACATTAACCTTCATGTTGGCCAGGCATAAAAGCAATCTAATGATACACACCATGATACTCCCAACTACCATATGGTCCTTCCATCATAAAGTTCGGCATCTCAATCTTATACATCCTCTATTATGCTAGGCTTATAAGTCCTAGTTTAAGTCTAGATACTTCAATAAGTACCTAAATCTCTTAAACTAAGGCTCTGATACCAACTTGTCACACCCCGCCCAGGTTGGGGCACTTATAGTGACCAGTCGGCGCAAACTTAAAGCGGAAACGTAATCTCATTACATAACTTGAGTATTTCTTACAAGCCGGTGCGATCCAAGTACTACCAAGCTAAACAAAGCCCAACTATAATAAGGTGAACCGTCTAAAGTATTCCAAACTCTCAGTTAGGAACTCCCATTCCTTACACCATCAACTGTGATACATGCTCGAGTAATAAAAATACGTCAGCACACAGCTGGTGAGTCACATAAACCGACTCATCAGTAAAACCACCACATAAACATTTTATTGATCAAGTATGAGCTCCTTGCATGTCACCATAATCATAATCCGGCCTAAGCATTATATATTCACACATACAGCCTAGATACACCCCATGAGGCTGTAAGTGTATGTCCACGCATGGAAAATATAATGATCATTATAATATATATAACACCCTGGATGCCCACCTATGGTTCGATGCATATACATGATCAATCACCATCAAAACAATTTTTATGAGCAAGTATCACGTTTTGAAAATAGTTTAAGTAACTCACCTCTTTATCTGTCCTTTAGCGGTTTACAACGCTAATACAACCAGGTACTATCTCAGGGTCCTGATACAATTATACCACCCTAGGTTAGGTAACGGTACACCTAACTAATTATTATTATAGTTGGATATTGGTTAGCGCTACCTTATTTAAGCATGGATGATCAGTCCATGCCTAACTAAGACTAGGCTACCCGATACCCACCCCTAATAATAATCCTAACACCTAAAAATAATAACGCTATACTACTACTAATAATAATGCTAATAAAAATAATAATTAACTAAACATAACTTAAATGAGAACATACCTCAAGATTCTCGACGACTAGTTGGTGTAGAGTCTCCCCTACTCGTGTTCCTACTCGTGTTCTAAAAATGACTAATAACAATACCCAACGGGTATCGTAATCTCGGGATCCTCTTATACCAGAGTGTTCCCAAATAAACTTATGTTCTAAATATAAAGGTGAACTTCTTATTTATAGTTGAGTTTGGACGGTGAGTTTTGGTTAAAGGGTCGATGTGGGACTGAGGTCAAGCAAGCACACAGCTCATTCTTTCTACACCTTTCGATGTGGGACAATCCCTTTTTTTTATTTCTATTTTTTCTAAGGCACTTCGATGTGGTACTATAGAAGCTTAAGTTTCTTTCAAAGATTTCATATTTGTTAGTTGTAAGAATTATATTATTACATTTATTATTATAATTATAATTACTTTCAGCTGCTTAGCTCGTTTTTCTCGTATAACCTTTAAAATCTAACGTTTTATATACTTACGAATATGTTGTAAAGACGAACTAATTTTTATCTACGCGTCAACGTAAGTTTCATTAGAAACGAAGTTCGGTTCAAATATAATTATATTATTATTAAACGATCTCTTATAATACTAACCACTGGCATACTAACCATCACTTACTCGATAACTAGTTTTAAATTCACAAATATCCATCTCGCCTGTTATTGGTTCGCTTTACTGATTAAGGACCCGTTTTATATATTAATAAATATAAACCAACACATTTTATTTATATAACAAAAACGGGATGTTACAAAGTGGCACCAGACTTTTACAGGCTAGAGGACTATGGTTCCTGCACATTCAAAGTCGTGCAAGTGGTCGGTGGGGTCTCGTAGGCCATCGTACTTGCTGATGCTGCTTAGGAGTTTTGCTTATTTCTCAATAGGGGCAATAGCTATTCGTTGACAGAATTTGGAGTTGAGCGCGAATGACTTGGGTCTATATGGCTTGTTCAAGTCGTCGTACTCTTTTTTGTGTGACGTGGCGGACTAAGTTTTTTCGTTTTTCTCTTTTTGGATTTAGAGAATTTTGAGTTGTCTGAGTCGCTGGTTAGTTGATAACCATCCGACTCAGACTTAGAGTCTTCTGGGTCCTGATCGCGTGTATTTCTACCGCGATCTCCACCACGAGACTTGGAATATGTTATCTGTTTTTCCTTCCCCTTTCGGCTTTGTCTAGCCGAGGGGGAAGCCTTGCTTGTTGGTTTATCCGCCGGGAGTTTGGCCAACATATTCTGATAGATTTTGGTGTTTTTGAGCTGTTTGCAAAACAACCACTCGTCCGGGTCAACAGGTGCAGAGGGTGTGTCAGATTCTGAGCAAGAAAACTGCCCTGGGCAGTGTCTCTTCTCTTGGGTTTGTTTGTGTAGTGCCCTTATCGGGAGTTTGGAGTGTACCCATTCCCGTGGTTTGAATGACCACAGAAGGGGTTGCGCCTGGAGTTCCGATAAGGGTTAGATCTGCCATTTTAGTGAGCTAAAGGATGTGGTTTTGAATATTAAGTTTTCAGCCGAGACGGATGACGCCAATGAAGAAACAACGAGTTTTAATGTGGTATAAATGAGGTGTGGTGACTCGTGCTCGCTACAAGGTATAATCCTTTGCTCACAACGATAGTGGATCTGGGATTAACTTACAGACAATACGAGAAGTAAACGACACACATAATTAAAGTGGTTCGGTCCAAAGTGAACTACGTCCACTGAAAAGATATTATCTTTATTGATATCTGGTTACAAGTAATGGAACAAGTGTATACAAGTGTTTGTTCTATGATTGGTCGATTAACTGATCCTAAAAAGGGGGGTTCAGCCTCCTTTTATAGGAGATGTATGGGCCTGGAGCCACTTGGCCTATTTAGGCGGCATTGGGCTTACGTCTAAGTCATGGCCCTGTCATCCAGAAGCCCATCTGGTTGGATCCCAATATTCAGTTAGGTAAAGTGATCCAAGTTGAAGAGAGCGCCTCCTGATTGGTCCACGTGGCGCGATGTGATTGGCCGGTTGGGGCGGCGCCCTGTTATTGGTACACGTGGCGCGATGTTGGAGACTGCAGGGAGAGCCCCGTTTTCTTCTGGTGTCAGAAGGTGTCAGGCGGCTGACCTGTTGACGTCTGACACCTGAGGGAAAGCAGCAAGTGGGGCTCCAGGGGAGATGTATTCAAGCGCAATCAGCTTGTTTTCCGTGCTAGGATGCTGGTGCGCCTTCGCGTGGTGTTTTTCTATCCTCCATTCCTCCTTGTTTATGTAGGCGGAGATCCATGTTATGGGTAGGGTGCGCCGAAGCGGTAGAAACTAGTACCCTACCCCTTCACCTGCGTATGTCTCGTATAAAGCTATACGAGACATATAGAGAACAAAAAGCTGCACACTGACTCTAAGGCAATGACAGTCTGCAACCTCGTACTCATACGCCTCGTATAGGGGCTATACGAGGCATATAGGGTTTACTTTTTTAATTTTTAATTATTCAGTTCAACGTAAGTATGGTGTGTACAATTGCAATACGAGAAGTTGAACTGACTCGTCTCAATACGTCAACAATAGTCTGAATATATTACATATACTTTTCGAAGTTGAACTGACTCGTCTTAATATGTTAACAATAATATGAATTTATTACATATACTTTTCGAAGTTGAACTGACTCGTCTCAATACGTCAATAATAGTCTTAATATATTACATATACTTTTTGAAGTTGAATTGACTCGTCTCAATACGTCAATAATAGTCTGAATATATTACATATACTTTTCAAATTTGAACTGACTCGTCTCAATACGTCAATAATAGTTTGAATATATTACATATACTTTTCGAAGTTGAACTGACTCGTCTCAATACGTCAATAATAGTGTGAATATATTACATATACTTTTCGAAGTTGAACTGACTCGTCTCAATACGTCAATAATAGTGTGAATATATTACTTATACTTTTCGTAGTTGAACTGACTCGTCTCAATACGTCAATAATAGTTTGAATACATTACAAATACTTTTCGAAGTTGAACTGACTCGTCTCAATGCGTCAATAATAGTTTGAATATATTACATATACTTTTTGTAGGATCGACTTTCGGACAACCTGACAATCACGAGCTTTACTGTTTAGAGTACGGAATCCACTAAACAGGTTCGGACAACAAAAACGACTATGAAACTAAGATAAACGAAGTATCAACACACACAAAATAAGGTTAAAAGGTTGTATTGATTGATAAAACAGAGCTCAGGTAATAATAATAATAATAATAATAATAATAATAATAATAATAACAATCAGCATCATCATCATCATCATCATGCCCGTAACACGATACCTAGTGCTTTCCGATAATGCAAATGAGGTATCTCCAGCACTGTGAGCTTTATCTTTTTCTTGTTTCTTCCTTCTTTGTTCTTGAACCTTCAATGTTGGCCGGCCACGGGTATTTTTGTTGTACAACCGGAGGATTTTTGTTACTTTTTAGTGGTTCAAGACCGACATAATCTTTGCCAACATGCTTTTTTTCACCTGTGGGGATTGAGACATCATTGTCTTTTTCACCTCATCTAATCCTTCTTCCAGGTCAATATCTTCATTTTTTATCTTTGCTACTCTAAAATCAAGCTTCCGCAAGAATTGGTCTATTGAGTCGAGCGCAATCTTTTGATCTGTAAAAGATGATTAAACAAGGCTATGTCAAAAATTTAGTTGTATACACGCAATAAGTAAAAATGATTATTACGTATACCTTTATTTATAGATCTTTCGAGGCGACATGCACATACTAACCCACAACTCGTGTAAAGTTGGCAACCACATGTTGCATCAAATGACCTCAATGTTTGTAAACGATAAAACTCGTTTTCAATGAGGTTAAGAGCATGGATGGAAACATTAAGGCGTAGTTCGTCAAGGAAAGCTATTCGCTTATGGCTATTCATTATTTTGTTCCTGCTTTCTTCAAAACATTTCCTTATATGCGATTCTTGCTTTACTACAACATCATCGATATAACCTACTATTCTTGTCAAGCTACTGTTCGTACTTGGAAGATATCTCTTTAAATCAGCATGTTGGTTCTCTACTCTATTTGTTGTAGTTTGATGAAAAATTATTGTTCTATTGGTCCACGCAGTTACAAATTTCTCATGGTATTGGTCCAGCCATTCATTAAACAAATAATCAAAAACATCTGAAAATATATAATAATTAAAATTAAAAGTTATTTTTTAGTGCACAAAAAATGACTGGTTTGTGGACGTCATACCAACAATTTGCACTAACGGTAAACGGTACATGTTGGTCTTGTAGGTCGCGTCGATCAACAATACATGTGGGAACGCCCGCCACATTTTGAAAGATAACGGATGCACAAAAAAATGTCCTCAACCGTATTTTTTAAAAGATCCTCCCGAGTGTAATACGTGTATTTTTTCTCAACCAGTAGGTTTTCGAGTTCCTGCATGGGTGATCCACCGTGTTTCTTTACAGCAGTAATCTTTTGAATAACATTGTGTATATCTTTCAAAACACACATGCTCTCCGGGTAGTGTCCCTTTACGGTTTTCCAGATTTTACGCGGCTCCATCTCCTGCGCCCACAGCTCATCCACCAAATTTAATTCTTCGGGAGAAAGTCTTCTTGCATACGCGTGGCATTCCATATATTCAGCAGGGCCATGGTTATGTTCAACATTCCTCAACTGTACCCTCCAAGCGTCACGTTTCCCGTCATATAACCCGATAACTAGAAAAGGGCAACCAATTTTTTGGCTGCTTGTTTCTCCTCTCTGTGGTTATACTCTTATGCTCGCGACCACGGTTACACACTAGCCAAGCCAAACCTTAACGTCCAAATCATCAACTTTTTTGGATCGCCGGGCCACATTGACGTAACATTTATCTTTTCCCATTTTCTTAACCCAAGTAACCAATCTTTTCGCGAAACGAAATCTTGTTCAGTGTCATACGAAACATGCGACCACCGTGGTTGCTCGTCTGAAACATGCGAGTAGTGGGTTGCTCTTCTGGAACGTGCGGATTTTGTGATTGGTCGTACGAATAGTACTGCGGTACATACGCATACTCGCCACCATGCTCGTAGTGCTAGTAGGTTTCCCCTACGTACGACATTGGGTTCATAGCACGGCTTGTTCAGGTCTGGCAACAATGGTTTTTTGTAACCAGACACAACCTCTTGAGAATAAGGAATACCTGCTGCTTGAGAATCAGGAATACATGTCGTCTTGTGAGAATTAGGAATACTGGATTCATCAAAAATATTAGCGCACCATGACATTTTGGAGAAGAAAATATTAGCCCACCATAAAATTGAAAGAAGAAGAAAAAAAGAAACGATCGGAAGAAAAAATGAAGAAGAAAGGAAGGTAAAAAGAAGAAAATGAGGAAAATATTCAACTTTGGTTAAATACGCCTCGTATTGTTCTATACGGGGCATATAGGGTACAAGTGACAGTTGCTTTATATTACATCGTACCACTATGCCTCGTATAGACTAATACGAGGCATATGACACCAATCATTGGTCCTTTGAGTCGGTGCCAGGTTGATTGAAAAAGGTCACGTGAACCCTATATCATCGTATTGACCAACACAAGCCATATAAGGTTTCTTTTTTTGTCAGGCTGCTGTCTGAATGGGAGACAATAAAGCAAGTATGCCTCGTATAGAGCTATACGAGGCATACTTACAGTGTCAATTTAATTTTTTGGGGTGTTCAAATAGTATCACCCTTATAAAATGATGCCACAGTGCCACACGGTTGAACTAGTAAATTCAGTTTAAACCAATATATATGATCATTAACTAGTACATATATGATGACTTTATAATCAAATATAATCATGTCATATTGTCACGAAAAGGGAGTAAGCCCATGGCAGGAATCGTGAATAGCATGTAGAAGTAGACAAAGGAAATGACATGTAAAGAAGCTTTTGTGAATTGGAAAGTTGCAGAGACAAAGTTTATTAACTGTCGCAGTGTCGTTAAAGCAATGGTAGGTAGAGTGGCCTTTTTAATTTACATGTAATCACTTTTTATAGTAAGTAAATATAATTACTTAGCATAGATATGACTGGACAACAGAATTTTTACTTACATATCGGTTAAATCAAGAGGGGTTGAACTTCTGAACCATTATATTAAGGGAAATTGGATCCTCATGATCCTAATTTTGATATATTGAACGGCGTCAATCCCATCTCGAAAAATGTTTATAGACATCCCAACTTTGAACGTATTTTTTATGTCGATTCTATACCAAGAATACCTATCATCAAAAACTAGTGGGGTTAACTTTCAGTTAATACGAGATCGAAGGATGAAAACACGTTCAAAGTTGGAACTGTCTGTAAACATTCTTTGAGTTGGGATTAATCACGGCCTATAGGTGAAGATTTGGATTATTAATTAAATCCAATTTCCCTCATTCTAATAAACGAATAAACAAGAATTTGTTTTGTTTATTTAGTTAAATAAACAACACATATCAAACTCATTATTAATATATTGTTCAGCACATCAAAACTACCAGTCAACCCATCAAAAACTGAATTTTGGGATAATCTTGGCCACAATAATTAATCAGTTATTCTATAAATTTAATCAAGGCCGTCGAAACTTGAAAATTTTGGCAGTTAATTATTTTCAACGCAAGTTTAGATTTCCTACTTTTGGGGAATTCAGTTTTTGGAGGTTTTCTCCCACTACGCCTAAAAAATAGCAGTTATGATGCGTCTCCTTGTATATTACCTCCCAACACCCATCTTCTCCCTCATTTCACCCACCCGTTTTCTCTCATGCTAAGAACGACCCTTCCTTCTTCTTTCCCAAATTTCAGGGCCGGCTCTTATGAACAACTAAAGCCCTAGCTTAGCCACCAAATTCAAGGGGTACCCAATATTTTAGTTATCAGGTTTTATGTTCTTGAAAAACCATCGAAGGGAGCACTAATTGAGTAAACGGATAGAAGTTTTTCTGGTACAAGTCATGATTTATGATGCCGCAGTGAACAAATCTCCTCTACTGCTGTGCACTGATTGATTTGTGCATATCGCTTACATCCGATAACGATTTTGCAGGTTAATTTCTGTTTCTTTGTTAATGATGTCCAATTACTTTGATTCTTCTCTTAATTATTCCATTGGATTTTGGTGGAAATCATTCATTTGATTATTTTATAAATCTTTTTTGCCAACAATTTAGGTTTATTATACCGGAATATTGCATCATCCGGTGACTTAAAATGTTGGAAGTCGTGCGAAAGGAAATAAAGAAGAGCATGTTTGCCTTGAATGTTACTATATTAGCTTAGAATCTCATTCAGGGGCGGTTTAGCTTGGGAATCATTCAGGTGCGCTGCATCTTTTCTGTGTGCTTTTGATGTAAGTTTTATATTGTGAGTTGTTTAATGTTAATGATTTACTCTCTTGACTCTTGAGACATGAGTTTGGGTTGTTTTAGTGTCTATTGTTGAAAGATAAGAGTTTTCAATTATTATAGTGAAAACATTGACTTTCATTCTACTTATTGATATAAGAGAATTGAAGTGTTTTGATTCGTATAATCTGTTGCTGAGCCAACTGACACAGTGACACACAATATTCAGGTAAGTTATATGGCAGACTGCAGATGCTTATGGAAGGCGATTTTGGTAACAAGCAAATCCTGACCATAATAAGTTGGTAGTTAATGCCAAAATTGGAATTTTTTTTCCTTGGAGCGGTTTGCCGGTTGCTGGGATGTGGGTAGAAATTTTTCCTGGTTTATTGCTACTACAATAACTGCTTTTGTTATATATACACCCACTCGAGTGAAGCTTTCTTTGGAAACCCTAATCCATTATCACAGCGTCATCTTGCTCCGTGGAACATGACTCCTAAAGGCAACATTAGTTTACATCAGTTCACTATTTGCATAAATCTTCATCATGATGTGTCTTCTTAACCGTGATTCTACATGGAATCCTGTTTTCCACAATCCGTGATTCTACAATCTACGTGCTGCAGTTTCATTTTCAATCAAACCATATTTTAATACCGGGTCTCACCATCAAAATGGAGCGACTTTAGGAAGATTCAGGATTCCATGATTGAGTTTGAACCTTCGAATGATGTTTTACATATTATATTTTTTAAGGTCATGATTCATGATAGGGGTAGCAGAACATGCAGGGTATGGACTCCTCCCAATGACATCCCTTTTCTTTGAGGTATATATATTATCACATCTCATGTTAATTGTTTTATTATGGTAGTCTTTGGTGATATATGCTGAAAATAATTGGATTGTAACAGGTTTATTTGAACTATTGCGATTAGGTGAAGTACATTGGTTTGCTGTTAACACCAAGCTAATCCTGAATCTTCTTGAAGTTGTTCCTTTTTTATGGTGAGACCTGGTATTAATTTTATGTCAGTTAAAATATGTATCTAAGGGAGATGGTTAATGACCATAGATAGTTGTTACTGTAGTTCTGATTAGAGCTTTCGAAATGTGATGATTAAGACTGAACCATGATATCTAAACAAAAGATTTTGGGTTAGCTTGGGCTACTTTTTAAGATAAGAGCCCAACTCAATTTTATTAAAAGGACAAATTAAATACAGAAAAGGTAATCAAGATACTGAAAAATATAATGAAATTGTTGTCCTACATGTTCTCAAGGTTTTGCCATGCCCAACTACAGTTAAACCGTTCAATTTGGATGTGGTGCTCTCATTGTTTTGATTTTGTAGACACTTGAGCTTCATCCAAGACCTAAATTTTATAAATAGCAGGTACTTATATAGTTATACTAATTGATTGTCTTATGAATGTTTGAAATATTCCCTCCGTATCTAATACTTTATAAGGTTTTGTCGGATTGTACCTGTTTTAGCGTTGGAAGACACACTTACACATACAATGGGCAACATTTTGTCTAACATAAGTCTAGGAAAAGTTGTTTATTTCACTCGCGCTGAATTTGGTTTATATAGTTAACTAATTGTTTCTTTTTATTTCATTTTCTTGTAAGTAAGGTTTGATCATATGGCTATTGCTTTGTCAAGGGCTTACAAATCACCAATAGTCGACCCTGTACAATCCTTTCCACAGCATCAGCAGGTACTATTTTCCTACCAATAGAACCCAAGTGATCTTGCTAAAAAGTTAGAGGTGGCGGTGTCGATCCATTCATGTATGAACGGGTCAAATCAATATTCTCAGTTAAAGTATTAGTGGGTCAAATAGTCTAATTAATTTCATTCAAAGATCTAGAATAATGTTTGTTTTAATTCGCTGTAAACTCAACCAAACACATTAAATTCCTGGTGTTTTTTTGGTATAAATTGTACTATGTGGGGCTTTTTCATAAAGGAAATAATGATACAACAATAGGAGAGTATAACTATATTTATTATCTTTCATGATAAATCAATGGATTCCTTACTTCAACTTAACTAAAAGATTATTTGTAGTAGTTCTGTTCCTAAAGCTTTTACCAGAATATGATGGTAAAATTTTGGTCACTGCTCTTTTGAGCTTTAGTGTCACAGTTAAGTGATTTTGTGTCGCGATAAGGATGCCTATATTTGCTAACATTAATGTAACTGCTTTAGATGCAGCATTCATGGAAAGCATGTTAATACAACATCATGAATGGATCTTCTTCAAGGCAAACAGACATGACTAGAGAAAATGTACCTGCTTCTATTAGTTTATGAGCATGGGCGGATCTAGGTAGGAGGCTCCATGTTCACATGAATCCAGTGGGTTACATGTCCCTGCAAACATGGGATGGGTTCACTGCATTGTCAACAAGTTATAACTACATCCCCACCAACGCTCCTTACAGGCAACAGAGGAATAGGAAGAACTCCATTAGACTGGGATTCAAGAGTGAGGATAACACTTGACACCACAAAAGGACTTGCGCATATCCATTCAGAAGGCGGTGCTAAATTTACGCATGGTAACATTAAATCATCGAACATTCTGCTCACCCGAGACCTTGACGGCTGCGTATCCGATCTTGCCTAGCCCCATTGATGACTGCCCTCCTTACAAAATCCTGGTGCATCGGGTACTTTGCACATGAAGTGCTTGAAACCAAAAAATTCACTCACAAATCAGATGTTTACAGTTTCGGGGTCCTGATTTTGGAAATCCTAACTGGCAAAGCACCGATACCATCATCGGGTAAAGAAGAAGTGGTTGACCTGACATGGTGGGTCCGGTCAGTGGTCCGTGAAGAGTGGACTACAGAGGTGTTTGATATGGAGTTGATGACGCAAGAACATGTTGAGGAGGAGATGGTTCAGATGCTTCAAATAGGCCTTGCATATGTGTGACCAAGGTTCCTGATATGAGGCCCTCAATGGATGAAGTTGTTAAGATGATCGCGGATTTACGGCCGTTGGATTCTTCTGACTATTGACCGTCGTCTGATGATAACAGGTCTAATGTGGTGACTCCATGATTGTTATGTTTGTTTTTTAGAGGTGTACTCAACCTTCGCCTTCTTCTTCATTGCATTCGGTTAGAGATAATTTTTTTTTAATTATGAATTGATGATGATGACTATGATGTTTAATATTTTATTTCATTGTGCAGGGTGCAAGTATGGATCCTTTCTCTCTACATAGAATTCACTTTTGGTGATGTAAAAAAACAATTACGCTTTCAAGACTAAACTAGGCGAAGTGCAGGGAAGAAGACTCTATATTATGTTCTATTGACATGCTGTTACTAAGGTTCATTTGCTGCATTTTTATAACCATTTACATCAACTCATTAGCGTGATTAACAACTACATCATAGTCACGCTTTTCTACTTAAATAATGATCAAATTTTGTTTACTGGCAATTAGAGTAACTGGTCAAATGGGTCGGTTAATGTGTCACAATTAGGATTATCAGATTACTGTTACATTGGTAACAGGTTTAGTCATTGCGATGTGTACGTTATCATTCGGGTTTAGTTTTAATAAATAATAATGTGTCGTTTATGTAATTTATATCGTCAGGAGGTTCACGAAAAGAGGGCTGGACATTTATACAACAAAAAATCGAGAACAAGAAATCAAAGGCGAAAACTAAAAGAGTGCAAAAGAAACAAGGGGACCTGCATCGTACCTACGGAACAAGAGTGGTTCCTGTGTGAGTAGTTCTATCACATTGTTCTTTATAAACTTTGGTAGTAAATCTTCTAGAAAGATAAACAAAATGTTGTCATTTTTTGCAGCTTTGTTTTATCATTAGCTGATGTGGATCCACACCTTATGATGGATGATGAAAGCCTTTTGTGGACTAGTAACGATGCTGTTATTGTACTTCAACATCAAAGTGACAAGATTCCTTTGAGGTTAGTATATATTGTAGCAAATATTATCTTTGACATGTTTTATTTTCTTGCTGGATTTACATGTTTTTTTTTGTGTAGTTATGTATCAGAGACAGAGAGAAGGCATGTTATTCCATCACAAGCACAACGCCATATACTTGCTGGATTACCTTCTGTTGTAGGTGGATTAAGTGCACCGTATGAAAAGGCTTCTCAATGTAATGTCGATACAATATTTTTGTAAACGTTAAACGTCTCGGATTAATTTGTAATTTGATAAATATGGCCGGATTATATAATGAAATGATGTTTTTTGTTATTAGTTTGCTAATTATTTTGCATATAATAAAATGGCTATAAATTCAGGAGGGTAAATATGTAATTTTATAGGAATTTTTTTTAGATAAATAAATTATGACACGCAAAAGAACGTCATAAAATTCTGTCATAATATGTGTTGAAAAAATGTCAACAAAAACTGTCATAAAAATGTGTGTCATTAAAAAGTGTCATAACACGTGTCAATAAATACTGTCATAAATGTGTGTCATAAACAGATGACACGCGAAAATATGTCATCTTAAATTTATGACACCGCCATCCTTGACGTTTTTTTTTCTTGTCATCAGACCCTTTTCTTGACACGCAATGCGTGTCAAGAAAGGCCTTTTTTCTACTAGTGAGCTGTTCAAGAAAACATGGCATCGCATTTGATTTATCTTATTTAAATGCATTATAAGAAACATCATATATTTAAATGTCTTGATTCATTATGTAATTTTCCATGGTTCGATTAAAAATTTTGATGGATATTTCATCTACTATGTACAGTGATAAAATGAAGTAATATACCAAAGTAATTCCTGGTCTCCTTTATAATTAACAAGAAGTGACCGGAGATGGCCATGTGATTGCTTAAGTTAAAACTTAAAAAAGATAAGCATGGATTGATCATTGATGAACATCAATCATATGCAGGCAAAAATATGACTTGGAAGCCTATTCATGTATGCAAAGATGACTTGTACCCCATCCTTTTTGTCTTTGCCTATTAGGTACAAGGCTTCTGGGTCACCGAATTTACTGGTAAATAAATCATGTTATAGTGAGCTAATAGTTGTGATATTTTTCCAAACAGAGCAGTGAGGTGTACATTGAGACTCTTTTGTCGCCACATTTTTGTTCTTTTAAACATTCGGAATTTTTTCTGATCCTTTCAATATTTGGTTTATATTTGATTGATTTTAATGTTCAATTTATTTGTTTTAAAATTTAGTATGTGTTTTTTAGAAATTGAGTTAGTTATGGATATTGTTCAATTTAATGTTTAATGTCTTGAATGTAAGTTTTATTTTTAAAATTATGAAATCATCTTTGTTTCATAATTATTTTGTATTCAAGACATCGACTCGTCTTAGTCATGAATATTGTTTAACGTCTTGAGTGCGAGTAGTGTTATTAATTAAGCAATTTAATCGATTCATTTAAAGTGCGTATGTGATCCGTTGTCATATTATTGTTCTTGATTGGTGACTTTTCCCATATATTTAATTTTAAAGATGGTTAGACGGAACAATTCACACATGCTTCCACATTTCTACCATACATGAGGAGGCGTTAGAAGCCGAAACGATTGAAGCAATAGTTCATGGTGATGTTTTTAAAATCGCAAGTTATTATTTTTTTTATGTTTGTTTTTTTCCGGTTAGTTTGTAAGTTTATTTGAGTGAACGTGTTTGTTAAGTTTGACCGCTATTAATGAATCGTCAGTAAAGCCAGGTTTTTTACTTACAATATGTTTTTAACTAGAAATATAAGACCATGTGTAATGGAATGAGGTTTGGGGCTTTTTGGGGGCAAAAGACCCCCCAATGGATTTGCACACCCCCCCCCCCCCCCCCCCCTAAAGGAATTGGGGCGTTTTTTGGGACAAGGTCAAAAAAAGTCAAAAACCATGGCGTGAAAAAAGTGTTAGGGCCAATCATATTTCATTTTTTTATTAAATAAAAATAAATCATTGATATTAAATGATTGATACTCCATGAAAATTTTCACCTCCCATTACACCATCATCCTAATTTGAATATCTTAATAGTCCCACATGCAACGTGTCGATTAATGTCCCATGGGGCTTGAAAATTTTCACCTCCCACTACACATGGTCTAAACACTTACGAGTGTTGTATATAATTTGCAGGCATAATTTTTTTATATATATATTATGAATGTGCGTCTTATCAAAAGAAAAAAAAATATGGTTAATGAAGCCAAGATGCTATTCACCTACTAATTCCAGTTAGATAAAAGGTTATTAAGATTTTTAAGGTACACATAGTTTGAATGTAGTAAATTTTAAAAACCCGTCCCAGCGGACGGGTATAATACTAGTTAATTTATGTTTGGGCACGTTTAATTAATTATTTTTCATGACTTTTTATATTCATCTATTTACCTGCTAAGTTCGTCTGTTTATATATTCATTTAAATTTATTAGGCTAATTTTAATTTACTTATAGTTTTATGATGTGCTGATATTCACTTGTTTTAGATTTTACTTTATGTGGCCTCATCTCTTGTATCATACCTAAAAATCAACACCACCACAAGGTCCACGACCCCTCCCAACTTCCATGCATTGCTCGTCCCCTTCTCATCACACATCACATCTCTAGCCCAACCAAAACTCCAAATGTTCAAAAGCAGAATTCGAAAAACTCAAATCCATTTGGAGTATCCAAAGCCACATCTCCTACAGTAAGATATAAATATGCAAGTTTGTCTTTTTTTTTTTTCTAGCGGTTGAAATTTTTTTAAAACTGACTAACAAGAAACTAGCCAGTAAAAATAGGACAATTGCAGAGTCATTACTGGGTTCTTAACAATTACAATTATAATGTCATTACTAGGGTTTATAAACCGCATAAAAAATTAAATAATTAGTTATATTTCATTGATAATAGAAACATACTTACACTGATACAATGCCTAATTCTAACTAGTTGACAACTATTACCAGTTATGACAAAATTTGGCTTAGAAAACGTACAACAGATTCATGCAAGTGATACAAAACCAATTATCATGGTATGCATCTGTGTTCCCTTAACCGTTTAAGTATGTCACTTCTGTCAACTATTTGAAGTACTTTAACTTATTCAAATGGGTATTGATTATGAAATTGTTGTCTAAAGCCGGTGAGTCATCTACAACATCTCAATATCATAATGAAGTAAGAATACGATGCAAGGACCTCCTGTCCTCCTCTCTAACAGTAGGAGGAGGAGGAGATGATGCTGATGAGAAGCATGGAGAGATGAAGAAGTATGAGGAGAAGAAGCAGAGGATGAAGAAGTTGGAAACGAAGAAGGAGGGGGAACGAAAAATGAAAGGAAAGAACTCCCTGTTATATCCAAGGTTGTAAAAATCCCGATTAATCACCGATTAATCGGTGATTAATCGCTAGTCCCCACTTTACTGATTAATTTTGGGCTAATCACTAAATTAATCGGTGGCGGTCCAGTGTTGTAAAAATCCCGATTAATCACCGATTAGTCTGACCAAATTGGTCCTTGTCGGACCTAAAAAACTCAAAATTAGGTCAAAAATGAATTCAAACGGGTCAAAACTGGAGCAAATCGATCAAATCAAATAAGTTCTTAGCTCAAAATTGGATGACAATCCATGATTTAGAACCAAAATCGATGAAACTCCAAAACCCTAGTTGCGTCTGATGGTTCCGTACAATAAAAGAAGTAATGGGAGGAAAAAACGGGGTATGGTGAACGATGAAGGTGATTATCATTATTTAAGTTTAGGTATTTTAATATTTAACCCTCATCCATATTCACTAGTTTATATTTTGGCCCCTAAACTTCTAAATTTATACATATAAGGTATAAAATTAACATTATATATGTATAAATTTTGAAAAATACATATATAAATCCAATCCGATTAATCCCGATTAATCCTGATTAATCCCGATTAATCCCTAGTCGGTACTCCACCGGCCGACTAGCGCCTAGCGAGTACTACAACCTTGGTTATATCAAAGATTGTCTCATGAATCCGAACATGTTGGGAAGTTTAAGTACGGGACGAATGAGGATCATAATATAATGGTAGGAGCATAGACTATGTAAAGATAATTCTATTCAATCGTAAACAATATGTCCTACATATATAGGGGCACACTAATAGACAATAACCAAATCAAGGAGATAACCATGGGCAATACCAAAACTGAATCAAAATAATATGGTAAGAAATATTTTGATCCATGATTGACGTGGTTGGGATCCTTACCCTTAATGCGCCCCCGCAAGATGGAGGATCCGTTGGATACTCCAATTTTGGAATGGATTTTCAAAAGGTCTGCCAACTAAGAGGTTTGGTAAAGGCAATACAAGTTGTTTTATAGAGCTGATGTGTAGAACCCGTAAGCAGCTATTAGAAACTTGTTCCCAAACAAAATGATAGTCAATCACAAGGTTAATCCGAGAGTAGTAAATTGGATTGGCACACAAGAAAGTGGCCCCGGTGTTATCACAAAACAAGTTGGGTGGTTGCACGGTAGCTATACCGAGTTCAAGTAAAACATTTTGAACCTAAGCTAACTCGGTAGCAACATTAGCCAATGCTTTGTATTTCACATACGTGGAGTATCTTGATACAATTTATTAGCGACTAGACCACCATGAGATGATGTTGTTGCCCAAGTAAAGGAGATAGGCCGTTATAGACCCAACCACCATCCAAATGACCCTCCCCCCATCTAAATCTGAAAATGTTGATAATTGAAGACTATAGTTGTGTTGAAGATATAATCCATAGTGAATCATTCCTTTTATTTAGATTCGTTGTACCAATTTAAATAGTACTGCTTATTTATTTATTATTAACGTTTATAAATATTAAGCAGAAGCTTGTATAATTCGATTAAATATACAAACAACCATAGGGGTTTAGGGTTTTATACCTTTTGTCGGAAACTAGAGGCCTGCACGACGGAACAAAAACACGTCACTCTAGTTGACTTGATCACGAAAACCGAAAACCCTGTTTGAGACTGGAACGGATAAATGGTGGATAGGTGGTATCGCGGTGTCGATCCGACGATGGAACGGTGGAGGTCGACGTCTAAGAGAGGGAGAAGGGGTTGCGGCTTGGGGTGTCTTGGATGATTATTAGGGTTTGCAATTAGAGGTGTATATATGATAATCCAAATTACAATTAACACCCCTCTTTACTTTCACCATCTTCTAGTAATTAACACTTATAATTACTAAACATTCCCACCTCAAACTCCTGAAAAATGGCGTTGCCAAGCGTTGGCATCGTCACAATGTTGAGACCGATCTTTCTCTTATTCATCATGCTAACTATCCATTCATTTCTGATCTCATGCGTTTCAAACTGAAGTCTATTTAATAAATCGCTTACCAACTCCAGTCCTTGATTTAAAATCTCCCTTTGAACGATTGTATAGTCGTATACCTACCCACTCTAAGTTAAAACCATTCAGGTGCTTATGTTACCCTTGTTTGCGCCCCTACACAACTTCTAAACTTCACCTTAGTCTACACATTAAATATTCCTCATCAAAATCAGCATATAAATGCTATGATCCGCATTCACATCACCTTGATCATTCGTAACATGCCGAATTTATTGAAGGCATTTACCCTTCTAAATCAACCATGGACCACACTAACTCTATGTCCTCAAACAATGAATTCTTAAATATTCAACTAACAAAAATGTTCCTAGGTCAAATCCTAGTGTCCCTACTACCAAACCACCCATATCCCCTCCAAATCCCACTCCACCAATTGTCACTTCCCTCCCCCCTGCACACCATGCAACCAATAAATCTTCTCACATCTCTTACACCATAATCCACATCAAATGCATCCACGTCTAATGATTCCTCATCTCTTCACTACTATACATCCTATATCACCCAACATTGAACTACAAACCATGCTCAAGCATCAAAGGATTCGAAATGGTGCAACGTCATGGATTCTGAATTCATTGCCCTTCTTCATAGCCAAACGTATGAGCTTATCCACCATCATCCCACACACCTATTGGTTGCAAATGGGTTTTTGGATAAAATGAAACCCAGATGACTCGATATCTAAATAAACCTCGCCACGTTGCAAAGGGCTTCCATAGACAATATGGAAAAGTATATTTTGACACCTTTAGCTTGAAAACCAAGCCGGTCACTATTCGCACGGTCATCTTTATTTCTTTCTCAATATATTGGCCATTGCATTAACTTGACATTAACAATGCCTTTCTACATGGAACTTTGCATGAGGATGTTTACATGCAACAACCGTCAGCTTCGTTAATCCACAATTTCCAAATAACGTTCGTAATCTCTGAAAATCTTTTTACGGGCTCAAATAAGCAGCACGTCCTTAGTATATCGAGTTCACCAACTTCCTTATCCAATTTGACTTCTAAAAATCCATAGCCGATCCTTCTTTATTCCCTTCGTTTCGGGTCTCTTCTTATCCCAACATCGTTGCATTCATGACATCTTGACCCAATTTCATATGGACGGAACTAAGGATGTTACGACACCCCTTAGTTCCTTCGATCCTCTATCTCCCAATGATCTATCACCTTCGGTTGGTGCGACACCCTACCTTCAACTTGTAGGCTCCTTGCAATATCTTGCATTCACCTGTCCTAACATCTCCTTTTCCATTAATAAACTATCCCGATTCATGTACTCCTCGAAACAAGCCCATTGGCAAGCTCTCAAGCGTGTCTTACGCTATCTAAAAGGTACTGTACACTATGGCCTCTTTTTAAACCGTCAATGGCCTCTCACACTCTCCGCTTTCTCTGACTCTGGTTGGGGTGGTATTAGTGATTCGGGTAGATCCACTACAAATATCTGTTATACTTAGGTTCAAATATTATATCATGGTGATCGAGTAGGCAGAAATCCGTCTCTCGCTCCTTAATTGAAGCTGGGTACAAAGCTTTAACGAACGTGGCGGTTGAATTTTTTTGGGTCAAAAATCTAGTAACCCAACTTGTAATCCCAATCAACCAACGTGCAATTTACTTATGTGCAAATCCGATTTACCATTCCCGGATGAAACATGTGGCACTTGATTACCATTTTGTTCGTGAATAGGTATTTACGTGTTTATACGTGTGCTACAGGTCAACTCTAAGGATCAACTTGCAGACATGTTAATCAAGACTCTGAGCGAAGCTCCCTTCCTGCATGTCCACTCCATGATTTGAGTCTCCAACTGAAGCCTCCATCTTACATGTGCGTATTACGGATACTAGGTCTTCAAAAATTTAAAATACAGATATATAATTTTGAGTTGTATAGTCAAAGTAGTTATTTACTTATAGTTACAACTCAAGCGATGATAGAATTAGACGGACATAGTCTTCAAAGAGACCGTTAGGGGTGGGAGAAAAGATGAATTTGTGGAATGCATGTTTAGAGCTTTCGAAACAGGTTGTTTGAGTGGATATTGAAGACATGTTGTGTTAGTGTATTGAAGAAACAACGAGTATGATTAGATGGTATTTACCTCACAAGAGGTACGTGGGGTGATAAACTCGTGTTGCTGCAGGATATAATCCTTTGCTCCACACTTTGGCTGGATCCGAACCTGTAAATAAGAACCTTTCAGTTGTGTGAAAGGAGGAGACCACCTAGAGTCACAAGGACTCGTGATAGTAGACACAAAAATGGTGTTTGGCCCAGTAGGTTGTAAGTGTATGATCGAGAGACTGAGATCCTCGACAAAGGAGGTGTGAGCTCCTTTATATAAGGAGTACACAGACCGGATACCATTGACTCATAACCACGACGATGGGCTTGGGCCCGGGTTATGGGATTGCCTTCCTTTCGGCTCAATTGGTTAGGTTTGGACTAAGGAATTCATTAGCAAACTAAATTTAATGGATGCAGGAGAGAGAAAAAAGGGTACCGCCCTGCCAACAACCACGTGGAGCGTTGCTAGTGGCTGCAAGCAGATCTTTCTCTATTTGCGGCAGAGTGTGTTAGGCGGCGCCAGTCTGCTCCTTCTGGAAGTTCGTCTGAGGTGACGCCTGACACAAAGGAGATGAGTGCAACAAGTGGAGATAAGGGTAGCTGCACCTTCCCTGTTGGCGTTTAGACTTAGCGGTTTGCACTGACACGCGTCAGGTTGTGATTGGTCCACGGCAAACCATCACTGAGTTGGGCGATGGGTCTTGCGCGGATGGATTGCACTCCATGTGTGGCTTTGCAAGTCTTGAGCTCTGCGGAGGGCTGCTATCTTCAAATACTTAGCCTTGTGAATGGCATTGGTGATTTTGTCCGCAGAGGTCTTATGAGTCAACAATGTTGTGGGGTAGGGTCCATCTCCTCACTAGGAATTAGGACCCTATCCCTTCATGTATAGACCAAATAGGTGGGTTTTCATCGAGACCGTTGAGGCTTTGACTAAAAACCAGCTTTGTTAACATTTTTCAATTCTATGTTTGAGTAGAATAGGTGGATTCCTATCAAAGTAAACCTCTTTAGGTGGAGGTTGATGCTAAACAAACTTTCTATCATAATAAACCTGTTGAAAACGAGGTGTAGCTTATAACATCAGTAACTTGTGTTTTATGTGGAGCTTACTCGGAAGAGACATATTGCCTCTTCATAAATAGCAAAGTGTCTAGGGATGTTTGGAGACAATTCTTTAATTTGGTCTCAATTTCCACAATGGTCGCTCTCGTCTATCTTGCAGATCTTTGAGTTTGCTGACTTAGTGTTTCAAAACAGAGAAAATAAAAGAACACTCAAGGCAGCATTTCTTACTACTTTGTGATGCATATGGAATGTTAGAAACGAAAAAAATTCCAATAACAAGGAGATATGCTTGAAGAAGATCAAGCATAGAACTAAGTTACTCGGGTTGAAATGGAATAAGTGGTGTAAATTTAATGTCCTTGAAAAATTATAGTGTACTGGTTCTACGGCCTAGCATCTTGCTAGTCCTTGGTGTTTCATAATTTCAGAATTATAGATGATCTATTTGCTGTTCAGAAAAGAAATTAAACTTGTTCTTTAGCATTTCATTCTTGGTCTTAAAATATTGTTATTTTATGATTTTAAATGGTATGCATAGGTTTTTAAATGCACGAGATCTTGCATAGCATTTCGATCGTATAATAAGTTACAAAAAATACAATATACTTAGCTTTATTAAAATAAAATAGAAAATATGGGTTAATATAAATCACTACTAGTCATATTAAACTGTTTCTATCAAGTTTAAAACTTAAAATCGTTAATAGATTACCAATTCATTAAGTCTTTAATATATATTTATGAAAGATTGTGATATTTAATTGAGTAATATCTTTTAATCACGGTTTGATTTTACGATCCAATGTTTGTAGATTCAAAATAATATATAGTAGAATCTCTATCTTTTAACTTGATGTAATTAATAAAGTGTGAATTAAAGTATTATCGCGTACTTCGTACGAGATCCCCCAATAGCAAAGAGAAGCCCACATACTCGGAGCCGAACTCACGAGTCTTGCAGCGGCCTAACCCGCACGCACGGAGCCCCTAGCCCACCTGTCTCCTGTTCCAGGGAAAACCCGGTTCCCATACCCCCCGAAGGCACGACGACGGTAAATCAGTAAAACCCGAAGGAATCAAGAGTCAAACTCATAACCACAAGGGCCCTGAATCTCTCTATCAGTGTCCATGTCCAGTGCACTATACACCTAATCACTTCTATCTACAAATTATTTCATCTTTTTATCAAATCAAACCTTTTTTTCCTTTTGTTTCTTTATACTTTTATGAGAATCACCCTCTTCAATCATGTCAACCTTTTTAATATCTCTTTTTATCTAAATATTTTACACCATATAATATCAGGTACTCTTTGTGAAAAATATTTGATTTAATAATCTTGTAGGAGCTGTTTGAAAAATTGATGGAAAATTTCTAAGCATCAGATTAGTCCCTTATCTTTCAGTTGTATTTTTTTACTAAATTATTTACTCACTTTTATACATCTTTAGATAAAGGTGTTGAAAACAACCTTTAATGCTTTATAAAACTAGTACATAACTTGTTATATATTTATATTTAGTAAAATAAATCAAAGTTCAAAAGAGAAACTCGATTGTGTATTAGTCTTGGAATGCCATGCTGGTCTATATGGCATGCGACTTGCGAGGAATGAACTAGTCTACTTCAACAAAGCATCCAGCAAAGATGATTGAGGAAATTAAGGCATTTGGTCTCGTATGGGTGAAGAATTAGTCCAACATTCCTTCACTTGATTGCAATTATTTTATTTTTGGATTAGTGGTAATTTTGTTTGAATAGTATATGTTGTGTCTTGTATTGTAAGTGCATTATTTGTATGTCTCCGACTAGTGATGGGTCGTTATAGGTCGTTGGCTAGATTAATCGAGTTGTTTGTAGCTTGTAAATATAGTTAAAGGCATTTTTGTAGGAAATCACACGATTATGAAGATTTTACACGGCTAGCTTTGCTAGGCGTGTGGTTTTCCAGGCGAGTATAAATCATACTCGTGTGTCGAATTGCTAGTCGCCCCATGGGCATGGGTTGACTAGCTGGGATTATAGATAGGTCCACTCATTGCGCTAATCACACTAGTTGTTCATTCGTTCATTTGAGAGAGAAAACTCGGTGTTTCAATGATCAGATTGTATTTGTAACACTCGAGCTCTATATAATATAATCTTTATCATTGAAAACCATATCCGAACAACTCGTTTTTGTGTGTGTTTGATTTTATTGTTACTTAAACCACGAGCCGAGGATTCCGCACTCGTTTCGTGTCAAACCCGTGATATCTGGATCATCCATGACGGTCCGACAAGTGATATCTGAGCTTTGGCTCGTATCAGGGCTGCTTCTGCAACAAACATCGATTGAAAACGTCAAATTTTGAAAAGATCTGAGTTGGTTTCTGAAAGTTGAAAACCCATTTTGATTAAAAAAAACCCATTTTTCTTAGATTTGGTTGATTTTTTGTTTCTAAAAACGTGTATTTTTTAGTGGGTTTTGTTCCTAAAGTGTTTTTGAAGCTTTTCTGATTATCAGATCATCAAACACATCATTTTTAGTGAGATTTGAGCAAAATAGTTAATTTTCATGAAAAACAAACAATCAGGCCGGCTAGGGGCAACTATACTACAATGACACGACTAGCTTTCTTAGTCGTGCTACAATGACACGACAAGTTTTCTTAATCGTGCTACAGTGACACGGCTAGCTTTCTTACTCATGCTACAGTGACATGACTAGCGTTCTTACTCGTGCTACAGTGACACGACTAGCTTTCTTACTCGTGCTACAGTGACACGACTAGCTTTCCTAATCGTGCTACGGTGACGCTACTAACTTTCTTAATCGTGCTATGGTGACACGACTAGCTTTCTTAATCGTGCTACAGTGACACAACTAGCAATCCTAGTCTCCTAAAAAAATCCCTAATTTACTGGAGTTTGACTTTCGTTGACCAAAGTTGACTTTCGTTGAGCAAATTTGACTTCTCAAAAGAAAACCGTTCGTGTGAACCGTCTTTGACCGAAGTTTGACTTTAGTTGACTTTTTCACTTGACTTTCCTAATGGCAAATGCAACCAAACATTGGGCTTTCGCGTCTTCAATGAACACCCAATCGGTTCAACAATGACAACAATAAGGGAGTTCCGAATGTAATCAATGGGCCCATCTGGAGAGGAACTCAACGTCAGATGCTAGTCAAAGCCAACCGAATCAAACCAGACAACTTAACAATGTTCAAAACAATCAAGAAACGGTTGTCGTTTCGGTTGCTCCTGCAATTCACTCTGTCCCATCAAACATGGATGTTCCGAATGTATTGATTATGCACACTGAGAAAGGTTTTAGCCAGAAACCGCAACTTATGGGACGTGATAAAGGGAAAATAACGTGTTTTACTCAACGAATAGAGATTGTAGAATCGAGATAAGCGTTAGAGAGTGCTTAAACCTCAGAAAAGAGTACAGATGCAGATAGTGAGTCATTAGCAACTGAACCAGAACCTAAACGAAATTCTGAAGAAACCAACATAACTGATGCAAATTGTTCAACTTCTAGAAGGAGTGAATCAGAACAGGAGGATGCTGGTGATCAAAATCAGGAAGTTGGAGTTCAAGTCTTGTAGGGAACTGTCTCTATTGAGAATAGATCTTCCAGGTTTGTCTATACTAATGGTGTCGAACTCCAAAGTACGATTGGAACGTTGTCTGTAAACCAACAGACTCTTGTTTACGAGCTTGCAAATTGCGTAACCGCAAATGAAGTTTTGAGAGCAAATGAAATGGATTTTAAAAACTTAAATAAAATTTTAAAGAAAGAAAATTCCGAGCTTTCTAAAACTCTTGAGGAATTTAATAAAGAATTAACGCAAGCAAGATCTGATTATGAAAAAGCCAAAAATAAGTTGGAAGGTTTTTAATTGGCAAAGTTTATGATGGATAAAAATGATATTGATCGTGAGAACCAGCCTCTGCAAAAAGAAACTCAAGGACTTGGTTACAATACACCTTCTGTAAATAGATAGAAAGTGAAATTGAAACCAAAGATTGTACCAGAGGTGGACCTTGAGGATTCTGATAAAGATCACAGGAAACTGAAAATAAGCACTTTCAGTTTCCTGAAGGCACGAAAGGGCTATATATGTTGGTGGGATCTGACAAATTGCTTTCTGATAAAAAGTTTCCCATTCAAAATGTTGATCAATCTTTAATTAAGCATGTTTTTGAGGAATTACCAATTTCTTAAGCTCAAATCAGAAAGCTTGTTGATCAAAAGAAACAAGTTGAACACAAACCCACCAAACATGTGAATCAAAAGAATCAATCTGGGAAAAACCAAAAGGGTCCCAAGATCAAAGAAATCAAGCCTATCAAATTGAAAGGTACTGATCAGATGAGAAATTCTTATCAAAATCATCAAAGAAATTTTTCACCAAGATCATCTGGTCATGATTCATATCCAAGTACCTCTCGATTTAAGAGCTCACAAGGAAGTTGTAGCACCAAATATTCTCATATTAGCTTGAGACAGTCACGGTATGAACCTCAGTACTATGAGGAGTGGAGGTCATGCTATTAATGTAACGAGGTTGGACACATGATTGCTAATTTTCCCTATCTGAGAAAATTAAAGGGCAATGCATTTGAACCCCCAAAATACAACAACCAAAGATGTGGGTCACCTAAACAACAAGTTAAACAGAATGTTCAGGTGACACCGGAGAATTTGAAAAAGAAACAAAAGGTTGTTGTTGATATTTCAAAGCCTAAAGCTGACCATGAATCAAGCTCAAAGGCTACACCTAAGGTTCTAAAACCAAAGGGAGGCCCGAAAGTAGGTCCAAATGCTAACCAAAAGTCAAAGCCACCGAAAAATCCAAATAGAAGCCTTAGGTGCCGACCAAATCTGTTAAGCTAAAGCCTTTAAAGGATAAGTATAAGCAGATTTGGAAGCAAAAATACACTAAAGGACAATCTGAGGGTACATTTGCTTCATCGTCAAGTGTCAAAGTTGGTAAGCAGAAAGGTGGAGGATCATCAAATCCATTAGGCAGTTGGATGGAAATTCCAATTCTTGATGACCTAGGCCGACCAAATATGGTCAAGGCCTGGGTCCCCTTCTCGAACTAATATTTGAATGAGTGTGTAGGGTGTTCTAGAGGGAACTATTAGTAGTCCTTGGATTGTTGACAGTGAAGCATCCTAGCAGAAAATAAGTGACATATCGCTTCGATAAATTGAATAGAATATCTTTGGAGGATATGAAACTCTTTCTAATCAAAGGAGATGATCGGTTTAGCAAAGAAAGTGAAGAAGAAAGTAGAGAGATGAAAATAAAGAAAGAAAGAATATTGTCCAATGGGATTTTAATTCATGACCCAGTGTTTCGACGTTACAAACGGGTGTCAGTAATTCAATAAAAGTGGATCGCATGTTGCTGTAAACGATTATTTCATTAACCAAATAGTTTCCGACCGAAGGTCTATGGTACCCTAATGATGATAAGATTGATCTCGTTACCGTTAGTGATTATGTGTATGGTGTTTGCAAAATCAATGTGAACTCCACAATGGGTGGATATTAAGTCTTGGGAGGAGACGTTTGTTGCCATCTCAACCTACGAAGCCAAATCGGTAGCTGCATCTAGCTGCTGTTTCCAGGTTATTTGGACACGCCAACAAATGAGTAACTACGGTTTCCAATTTCTTAACACTCCCATTTATGTTGAATATGAGACTGCCATAGTGATCACTAAAGAGTCGGTGATTACCAAAGTCCATACTGACTACCAATGTGTTGAAATTTTTATCAAATTTGACTATCTTTAAATGGTAAATGGCATTTTGGGAAAATCTGAGTAAACCACATCAGAAAATCAGTTTTTGTAAATATTTTTCTTCAAAACATTGAGAAAAAAATCCAAAAAGATTGTCTTTTCGTAACTTTTTAGATTTTTAGGGGAAGAAAGATCAGAAAAATACAAACACATCAGGAAAACCAGAAAAAACAAAATCGAGTTTTCATGTGGAGAAATAGGGAAGACGATAGCACATCAGTAGGCTATCTAAACCTCTTTGAAATTTTATGTTCGGCACAGTGATATAAACTAAATCGACGGTAGGCTCAAAAATATTTCTATGTTCGGCACGGTGATATAAACTAAATCGACGGTTAATTGTGTGGATTAACGTCCGTTGGTATATTGTCTTAGTAACGAAATCTCGTTTGATAGATTGCCAAAATCCGAGGTTTCTAGTCTTTAAGATGTTGGTACATCCGGGGTAAACTGGACGTCTCTTAGAATAAAGGAGTGGCACACGTGTCATACGTTGGGTTTGCAGCCGAACTGAGGCACCTCTATGTTAGTCTAAGAAAAAGAAAAAAAAAGCAAAAGATAAATAGAATAAATTCTGATAAGGAGACGTCTGGGAATCCTAGAAAGAGCAAAAAGATTCGAAATGCCAAAACCTAATTCTCATTAAGAATTTTCTCTAAGGTAACAAATCATATGCCTAAAGCATCATAGCGATAAATCATTTAACGGTATCTGACTTAAAATATGGTCTGGATCTCACTGTTCTCTTTGTTGCATCATTCAAGCAGACCTAATCACCAATAAGTCAATTCCTTGTAAATACGAATGACAACAACTTATTCACCGGTTACGAATAAGTTTTGTGCATGCCTTGATACGGGAATGTTTTGCGTGTACGAGGACCACCATTTAATCAGTATTAATCATTATCTTAACGTATCTAAAGTGCCTGCCGATAAAATCTGATTTCAGGTTTAAATGGAAAACAATATCGGCGGTTGTTGTAGGATGCATATTGGAAATTGAATCGTAAACTGAACAAAAGGAATGTCCCAGTTAGTTCGTGCACTGATATGATTCCCTAATAGATGAAACTCACAAAAATATGCATGTGAATAGTTTAAAACTTCTAGTTCTTTGATTTTTGCAATATATTAGAAAATCCAAAAAGATTTTTCTTTTGTCTTTATTTTTTATTGATCGATGTTGGAATACAAGTATTCTTCAATTGGAATCTTAGATCCGAATCCAAAAAACAAATAAAATCCAAATTTTACAAAATTCAAGGTCAAATATCACTTTCAGGATCACAAATTGTCAAGTGTGAGAGTTCAGGGTGAAAATAGACTTCAAGAATTTGATTGAGTCCTGATTATTTGTCGTATCTAATACAAGTTGTAGTTTGTGTGCAGTTTTTATTATTTTTTTCTACAAGATCAAACACAATGAGTGTGCATATCATGATTCAAACGACAAGGCTTGAAGCTGAACAAGACCCGAACCTGAACAACAAAATCATCTTGAACAACAAGAACCCGATATTTCATATTCCAAAGAAATCAATTCGTGGTAGAGCTCCAGTATCCGAGCCTGAAGAAGATGAGAATCAAGAAAGCAAAGTGAAGATGATGTTGATCTTCGTCTAAGTCACAGAATCGTCAATCATAATAGCAGAGATTTCTTGATTCCTCCGGAGTTATCGAAGCTAATCGAAGACTGAGACAAGATCTTATGAACCCACGACTATAGCTCAAATCAGAAAATATATTCAAGTCTTCAAAGGTTCATACACTGTGGTGTTACCCTAAGTTGAAGAATGCTAGATATGAAGACTTGAAGACTCGAAGACCATATATCACCTGCTAGGTCCAAGGGGATTTCTGTTGATACACTTCGTGTATGTCCCCAGCTAGGTGATAGGTTAAGTCTGTAAATCACTAGCTAGGTCTAAGGGGGAGACTGTAAGTGCATTATTTATATGTTCCCAGCTAGTGATGGGTCGTTATAGGTCATTGGCTAGGTTAATCGAGTTGTTTGTAGCTCGTAAATATGATTAAGGGCATTTTTGTATGAAATCACACAAGTATGAAGATTATACACGGCTAGCTTTGCTAGGCGTGTGGTTTTCCAGGAAAGTTTGAACCATACTCGTGTGTCGAATTGCTAGTTGCCCCATGGGCCTGGGTTAACTAGTTGGGCCTATAAATAGGTCCAATCATTGCTCTAATCATTTAGCTGTCATTTCACACATTCCCAAACACCTAGTGCCTCGGTTTCAGTGTCTGTAGCTCCATATTGTACACCCGTGCTCTGTTTTTAATACGAATACAGCTTTGAACCTTTGTGTGTGTGTTTTATGATATATCGTGTGTGTGTGTTTGTTGGCGTTTTTATTAGTAAAACATCGTCTAGAGGATTCCGCACTCTAGACGAACTAGCTCGTTATTGTCGGATTGTCCAAAATCGGTCCTACAAGTGGTATCGGAGCATTCGTCATATCATCCAAGGCGATTGAAATGTTTGAATTCTCTACCATTGGTCTGGTATACCCATTCTCGATCGCTGCCCAAACTTCTCCATCTATGCCTTCCATATGTGTCTTGAAACGTCCCTTCCATGAGTGGTAATCTGACATAAACTGAAGCTTTGGTGCCCTATTCGAACTCCCGGTTTCCAGATCACTTAACAGAACTGATGATAAATGGTGACTTTGTTGAGTTGCAGCGGCTGCGAGTGCAGACGGATTCCCATTCATGAGGAGTTGCTGCTGGGCGTACTATTGAGCTGCGAGCGCCCACTGATTGGTTCCGGCAACATAAGCTTCTATTACTGTTGTTGCATCCGTTGCGCATTTCGTTGAGTCGAGAATGCCCAAGGATTGGTGGGTACGTTCATTTGCGTGTTCATGGATTGTTCAAACTGTTGTCTAGGTTGGTTCAAATGTCCCCACTGGTTAGCCATGTTTAATAGTCCGATAATAGTCCGTACAATGTGATACTTAGTTAAATTTGGAAAAATAGTGATTTTAAACGATTATGAGCTTTTACACGACTACTAAACACACGCCTATGAAAAATGACACGATTATGGGCTAAACCAGACGATTATGGGAGGTTTTACATGACTATGATGCTAGTCGTGTAAAAATAGGCCTGACTATGAAGTTTCAGACGACAAAGGGTTGGTCAGACGACTAGCTTTATAGTCGTGTGGAATATGCACGAGTATGAAGCTAGTCGGACTCAACAGTGACAAGATTATGATTCCTAATTCGCCTAAAATTTCATAGTCACCTCCAGCAGGTCTGATAGCTTGTTTTGCACAAAAATCATCATTTTTGCTTCAAAATCAATGTTTTTAATCATCAAATGATTAGGAAAGTTGTCAAAACACTTTTGGAGCAAACCCTAATAAAAAACACACGTTTTTAGCCGATAAAACCACCTTATATTTTGAAAAATGTTGGTTTTTGCAAAAACACAAAGTTGGAAACTTTCAAAACAGGTTTATGAGTAAAAATACTGATTTTAAACACAAAACCTCACTGTTTTGAATCAGAAATGTTATCAAACACTCGTGATAAGAGCCAACGACTTATAACCGTTAAAAAAAGAAAAACAAAAACTCGTAAAATTTTTTAACGGACAACAAATGATGTCCCGACTATTCGAGATATTCACCAATTGGTTACAAAAGCACCCCATACGCCCTTGGGTGAAGACACGTCTTAGGTGCCCACCCACAAGTAGCGCTGGGTAGCCAGAACCCACTAAGCCACTAGTTCCGGGGAAAATCTGACCCCCACCCACCCCGTCCGAAGGCACAACAGTAAAAAATCAATTAAACCCAATTGAATCAAGGATCGACCTTGTCACCTCAAAAAGGTTAGGCTCTACACATTATTTCTTATGCCACTCCACCAAAATATAGGGGCCAAAAATTCCACTAATTGTCATATTTTGAGTATAACCTTTACTTTTAAGATAGAAAAGAAAATAAAATACAAACTTATGTTTCTAAGAGTAGGACAAAATATTATGGGAGTCATGTGAATGCACGCACGGGTGTGTTTATAAGATAAATGATTAGAGATCTCATTTACAGATTTACTATCCTAAAACTTATAATAAAATCAAGGGATATTGGATTTAAATAATACAAAGTTTAGGGTATTGGTCAATAATAATCCAAAGTTTAACATTGGTCCAGGATAATCCTAGGTGGATATGTGGGTGTCCAAAATGGACCTTCGTTAAGTCTGGACTAACTGGATTAGTTTACCTATTGATATGGCATGCTGACGTGTTACTTATGCTGACGTGGCACTGAGTTGGCATACTGATGTGTTTTTTTTAATTCCACGTAATATTTTTTTATATCCAAATCACTTAGTAGGGCCCACTCATCTACAGATACATGAGAAATTACCCGACCCCTTTTATACCTCAACCTCACCAAGTTGACCTACAATCCCTCGTCATTTTCTTCAATTAAACAAAACAATAGCAGCACCATTAAACAAAACAACAGCAACATAAATTCCAATTATGCTTAAATTCGAGAGAGAGAGAGAGTGTGTGTGTCAAGAGGCTATTTAGGATTATCAAATTCCAATTATTCTCAAACCCATATAAGATTTAGGGCTAAGGGTTGGATGACGATGATAGTGCAATAGGGCCTTTAAGATTATTAGTTAAGTCACGAGGGTGAGGAAGATGATGAATAGAGTAATGGTTCGAGCATGTCGTTATTATTATTATTATTGTGGTGAAGATGATGAACGAACAGATCTGGGTAATGACGGTGAATTTCTAAGTATACAGATCTGGGTAATGATAGTGAACAAACAGATCTGGGTAATCAGGAAGATGAATGGAACGAACAGATCTAGTCAATGGTCAGATATGGGTGAACGTTAGATGGTGAATGAACAGAAGGGAGAGGAATGGACTGCTGGATATTATTATTATTATTATTCAGGTTTGTGGGGAATGGAGTGATGATTTGTGGGTGTGGGTGGATTGTGGGTGTGAGGTGGCAGCTTCGGTATCGGTTCGGTACGGTATCGTCATCGGGACAGGACAGGATCGATATTCGGCCTTGTATGCTCATCCCTAGTTTAAATAGTTATTTACAAGTAATCCATGCTCTTCATGGGAAAGCAATGTGGTTTAAGGTAATACCAATAACGAGAGATCTGAATGGCATATCACATATGGAAATCGATTGCGGGAATAGATAAAGAATTGAGAAAATCACGAAACTAGCCCTTTGACCGGGTAACTTACAAGAATAGCCCCCTCTCGTCTCTTTGGAAAGACGGTTCACATTTCCCAACCCGTCTGAGGCGTCTCCTGAGACGACTTGGTTCCCAACCAATAAAACAACAACATGTCTCCAATGACGTCTCCGGAGACGACTTTTGTGTCATCTCGTGATTCCCGAGACGTCTTCGGTGTTTTCTTCGTCGTTTCAGTTTCCCACGTCCCCCGTAATTCCCGAGACGTCTCCTCCTATACCACCACCCTATATATAACATGCCTCCGTCCCATCTCCGTCCCTAACTCCGTCCGAACTTGTGACCGTCCGAAATTCCTCCTCTACCACCACCCTAAAACCGTTTCCTTCTTACACAAGAAAATGGCACCAAGTCGTTGGACGAAAGAACAAGAAATCGCCCTAGTAGCAGCCTGGAAACTTGTCGAAGAAATCCCACACCCGACTAACAAGTGGTACCAAATTCTAAATGAGTACAATCGGTTGGTAGGAGGCTCTAACCGAACTATCGATTCACTAAACCGTTAGTGGAATGACTTGAACACCAAGTGTCAACTCTTCAACGGGTACCACTATCGAACACTTCGAGCGGTACCTTTCGATACGCCTGAAGACGTGGCCATCAGATATACCAAAAAAGAGTATGAATCCAAGCAAGGCGAAGAATTCAAACACGCCTCTGCTTGGAAAATGATGAGGGATATGCTAAACGCGTAGTCTATGTTTATTTTATTTTTATTTACTTTGTAATGTTTATGTAATTATTTTATCTTTTTTAATCGAATGACTACTTTATTTAGAATTTTATTTAAGTTAACAATTAATGGAATGACTAGTTTATTTAAAATTTTATTTAAATAAAGTTATACCATAATAAATTTTGTATCATAATAAAGTTTTAACATAAAATAATTTTATTTTAAATAAAATAAAATCAATCTGAGACGTCACCGAAGACATTTTCAAACTCCGAAAAGACGTCTTCGGAGACGTCACTAGAGACGTGTTGTTGTTTTATTGGTTGGGAACCAAGTCGTCTCGGTAGACACCTCAGACGGGTTGGGAAACGTGAACCGTCTCTCCAAAGAGATGGGAGGGGACTATTCTCGTAAGTCACCCGGTCAAAGGGCTAGTTTCGTGATTTTCCCTAAAGAATTTGTAAAGATGGGGTTGGATATCTATAGCTACATTAGAGGAGACTTGGGGTCTGGACTCTGGAGAAAGGACGCTTTTTGGACAGATAACTGGACGGGCTTAGTGCTTTTGTGCAATTTATTTCCAATCCTGTTTAAGGATGCCCGAAAAAAGGAGAAAGTTAGTGAATGTTGTGTCATACTAAATAATGAGACAATGTGGAAGTTTACGTGGAAGAGAAAACCGATAGATCCAATTCACGTGGGGGAACTCAACCAACTCAAAAACATTGTGGAACAATATAGCCTACAAGCAGAAAACGACAATGGAGATGGTTTGGACTCCCAGGAAATGACTTTTTGGTTGAAAATTTTGCGGAAGGAATTTGAATCAGCAAAGAATACTTCATTTGACAACTAATTGTTTGAATGGGTAAAGACTCCCCCCCCCCCCCAAGTGATACCATTCTATGTGGAGGGCCATAACAAGGAGGATTACAACTAAAACAGCCTTGGTCCAGCGTGGTATGTCTCTCCCAGATATTAATTACCCTTTATGTCAAGTGTACCGTGAAGACCTTGATCACTTATCTCTCCGATGTCAATTCGCAATGTCCGTCTAGTGGGAAGTTTTTAGATGGGTGAAAATATCTACCAAATGGACACTAGTAGAGCATAAACCGGATAATTAAAGAAGCAAAAGAGCATAATTCTCGCAGGGCAGGAAAAATTTTATAATGACTATAGTGTATACTACTATATGGTTGATATGGTTGGCTCAAATCAACAAGCTGTTTAATCAAAAGTCAACTCAGGTCAGCAAAGTGATTGAAGATATTCATGACACGTCATTACTATGGGTGATGAATAGGTCAAGGATAACTGCAACGCGGCTATGGGGTTTGTGGTCAGAACTCAATTTGAACAAAGGCGGCTGATTGACAAGGGGCGGGGGTGTTGGGTTTATAAAGTTTTGGTGTGCGTGTGTTTTGGTGATCCATACCTGAATACCTTGGGTCAAGGGCGTGTGTCTTGGCGTGTGTTTTATGAGATTATGGGATAGCATATGGAATTGGCGTGTTCTTATGGGTCGAGTAGGTATTGAGGTATGTGCTCACTTCGGGCATTCGTTTCGTGTTGTGTGAGTCCTATTTTTCTTCTGAGCTTGCATTAATCGAGGGTCAGATAAAGTTAAACCATATCAAACTTGGCATTGGTCAGAATGTGATTCGGGTGGGGTGTGGGTTTCATAAACTTGGAGTTCGTGTTCGGACAGTTTTGGTGTGGGTGAGTTTGGTGTGAGTTTGGTGTGTGTACATCTGTGAATTCTGGGTATAAATTCGGGTTACTTTTATGAGTGGTTCTTGTAGTGTGGGCCTATCTTCTTTTTGGGTTTTCATTTCGTGGGTGTGAGTTTTCGTTTTGCGTGTTGGGATCTAAATGAGTAAATGAGGGTTGGGGTAGGTACTACATATGATAGATCATTCAGATTGTACATTGTGAAAGTGGCATTGTTTAGTTGGCAAGACAAAGAAGAAGCACATGTGTTAAGCTTGGACTGTTGTGGCTGCGAGATGTGGTGATCCGACCGGTAAGTCAAAACAAAGGGTTGTTGTGTTACATACGCAGTGGGTGTAGTCACATTTTAGGTATATATCCGATCGCGGTTTGCTGCAGAATGAGTTGGAAGTAGACTGAAAAAGAAAATTCAAAATATTATTCCCGACTAGCAGGCGAGGCTCGAAGGTGATATACGGTGCAGGGTAGGAACCATGGAGAGGTTGGCTCAGGGACAGAAAATGAACAGAATTATGTACAAAGATTTCAAATCAAGCTTGTTTGGATTGATCGCAGGGGGAACTTCAAGGAACAATGGCATCAAAAAGTGGAAATGGTAAAAGCGATCGAATACATTAGAAGTGGGGAGAGTTTAGAAAAGATTAGGAGATTTCAATTTGTGTTATGACGGGAGCTAGATATGATTGGTTATGGGTCGGGGGTTCATCTAAACAGTTCTCGGTTCATTCGGTCAGAAAAAACTTGGTTTCTGCAGGTCAAAATAATAGCAATAATGTGCCGAAGTGGGTAACTTGGATACCTTTAAAAGGTATGATTATGGCGTGGAGAGCGGAGATGAATCGATTGCCGACCAAGGTGGATCTTTTGAAGAGAATTGTCGATTTGTAGAATCTGGCGTGCGTTTTTTGCAACTACAATGATGAAACTGTTGACCATGTCTTCACAGCTTGTGTGGTATCTTCAGCGGTTTAGGAAAGGATTGTCAAATGGTGTGGTTTGGTGCCTATATGTGCGTTTACAGTTAAAGATCTTTTGGAGGTGTTCAAGAACGTCAATGGCGGTAAGATGGGGAAGAGAATTGTTCACGGGATCATTATTGTGGAGATGTGGTGTATTTGGAAAGCGAGAACAACATTATTCTTAATGGTAAGAGAGCGAGTATAGGGGAGATTGTTGCGAGCGTGAAGTCTCTCTCGTTTTTATGGTTAAAGTCTAGATCTAGATTTAAAACGATTGTTTGGAAAGATTGGTGTAACTTTCCTATGTATATGTTGTAAGGGCCTTCGGTCCTTATTTTGAGGTCCGTTTTGGATTTTTGTTAATAAAAGTTTAGTTTAAAAAAAGAAAAACAAGTAAGGAGAATGCGAAATGCATGCTTGTTTAAATTTATTATAACTTTATTAAGAACATTCAGCCGCGTTTCTATTAGATTTATGTTAAAAAAAAAAAAAAGCTATACCCTTTCTTAACCCACTCCACGTTAGTTTAACTTTTCGTTTGCACCATTTGCAATTTGTTGAGTTATTTTTTTTTCCTACACTTTTGTTTAATTATTGTTTACAACCCTACAATTTACTTAGGGGCTGTTTGGTTGATTAAGTACTGAATCATTAAGATAATCTGAATGGTTAAGAGGCTCTGAATGGTTAAGAGTTGAATCATTCAGCATCCCTTATTAGCTTAATGGTTCAGCACTTAATCATTCCATTCAGATGACGAAACAAACAGTCTGAATGCTAAATGATTCAGAACTAAATGGTTAAAAGGCTGATTAAGAGGCTACCAAACAACCCCTTAGTTGATCTTTTCCTTTTCATTTAACCGATTTACATTACAATTCATGAACTTTAAAGCTATCATTTACTTATATCAACGCTCTCCACGAGTTACTATTATTTAAGTTCCAACGTGAATTTTCGTAATGTTGTTTTTAAATCGACTAGCTGCTTTAAATTTTTTTATAAGCGTTCGATTTCTTAAGCCGGCTAACGCTCATCTCTTAATACACTATTGCATCGTGTTTTTTTTATCTACGTTTAAACCGACATGCTGTAATGTGTGGTTGTCATGTTTATCTTTATATACATTTTGGTGTAGTTTTTTTCCGAATAACTTGGCTCATATATAACAACGTAATTTTTTGCATGAATTTCGAATATAATGTTGTGCCGTGATCTTTTTATCAGCCCATTAACAATTTATTATTTCAAACCCATCACAGAACACGGATGATAACCCAGTAATTACCTAACGAAGGTGCTACATTATTGAACTCCCAACAAAATATATACACTCAAGTCACTAAGTAACATATACTTTAACAACTAAAATGAAAGAAATATCTTAGAGCAAAGAGAGTGGGATGGGAGCGGGAGTGTGGGAAAGGCACCCATGCCATGAACACCAACCCCATGGTGGGTGCGTTTGGACGAGGCCCCTTTGGCGTGGGTATGGAGACGGGCGTGGGGGCACTAGATGGAGTATTTGTCGCAAAAATTGTTGGAAACAGGCGATAGTGACAATTTTGCGACAAACATAGGTGGTGTCAAAATATACTGTCGCAAATTCCAGTACCCACAAATTTGCGACAGGTTTTGTTACAAACTTACGACAAAAATTTGTCGTCACAGAATTTACAACAACTTTGCCACAACAAGGTTTTTATGATTTTTTTTTTTTACAACAATGTGACAAGTTTGTCACCAAATGCATTTTTTTGGTAAATAATAATAATATTTACAAAAATAAAAAAGCAAATAATAGATTATAATATTTGCGACAAACATGCGACAAAGTTGTCTCAAATCAGAAGACAACTTCCGACGAAGTTGTGACAAGTATTTTAATAAGTTGCAGCAAAGTAGCGACACTTACAAGTTTTTTTGTTTCAATCATTGCAACTAAATTGCGACAAGATTATGCTATAATTTTACGACAACTGAAATTTTGCTTAAATCTAGCATAAAAATACAAAAAACTAAAAAAATCATACTCACCAATACAGAAACTTTTAAATAAAAAACCCGCTTGTTTTTTGAAATAAACATAACAAGTATCCAAAATAAATGCACGGTTTTTACTACCAAGTACCTTCAACATTTTAAAACAAAATAAAACTTAACGAGGGTCATTTAATTTTCTTGAATATCTTAAACAATTTTTCAATGTTCTTTCGCCAAGCCGCTTGCTCAGCCCGATCTTTTTCCCGCTCTCATTCATGTTCAGTACGTTCTTGTTCCCACTCTCGTTCGCGTTTTACCCATTCTTGCTCCCGCTCTTGTTCAAGTTGTTCAATATGGGCTTCTATGTTTTGTTAGGCTTCTCTTTCCTTTTCTAACTCAACGTAAACTTTTTCGAACTAAAATTTGTCAAAATATACAAAATAACTACATATTAACAAAAAAAAACTGTAACATATTGATCAACACATTAACCTAACGGGTCGATCCAAAAAAATCTTTACAGTATCTAAAAATCATAGTAAAAGACCTATAAACAATCATATGTAAGCACAAATGCGTATACAAATCCAAAAACAAAAACAAACACAAACACAAACCCAAACCCAAACCCAAACCCAAACCCAAACCCAGACTCAAACATATTCATGTACTTAAAAAAAATCCTAAGGGGTCGATCAAAAATCTTTAAAATGTCTAAAAATCCTATAAAAATCAACTAGCAATGTAAAAATCCTATTGTAGGACCGATTTTGGTCAATCCGACAAGCACGAGCTGGTTCGTCTAGTGTGCGGAATCCACTAGACGATGTTTGAATAACAAAAACGCCAACAAACACGCACACGAGATATCAAAACACACACACAAGGGTTCAAAACTGTATTCGTATTAAAAACAGAGCGCGGATGTACAATACGGAGCTACAAACACTGAAACCGAGGTACTAGGTGTTAGGGAATGTATGAAATGACAGCTGAATGATTAGGGAAATGATTGGGTGTATTTATAGTCTGATCCAGTCGGCCCAGGCCCATGGGGGCAACTAGCAAAACGTCAGGCGACTATGAATCATAGTCTCCTGTACTCTGCACGATTATGGCCATAGTCGCCCAAAAAACACACGACTAGCAAAGCTAGTCGTGTAAACCAATCATAGTCTTCCCTACATTCCCAAAAACCATAAAAACACACAGATTACATATAAACGTTCACAAAACAACGTACAATCACTTATACGAGGTTAGGGACATCTAGATTACATGTACTAATAAACTCCCCCTTGGACCTAGCTAGTATGTCTTCAAAATCTTCAAAAACTGCTACAGTCTTCATCAGCAACTTGATCTTCTATTGTTAAGCGGCCCGGATCCTTCTTATCTTCGACTAGTCACAGCTGGCGTTGATGTTGAATGCAAAGCAGGATCGGATCACCCATTGAAACTTCAAAGCTTAATCTGCATCCAGATCGAGGAAATGAATTGGATGATGGTACAGAGTTGCCACGTCTTCTTCCGACAGGTTGATCAGCCACATTGGATCCCAAACTCGAAGCTTTCAACAGATCTTTGGCGCATTCTCCAAAACAATCACCGCTTCGGTAGTCAGGTAGTCATAATACTAGAACCAGAACTTATGATAGAAGTTATGTTCTATGGGAGCTTTTGGGACCTTAGACATGTTGTGTGGTGGCTTGATTATGTGTTCTAGATAGGCTTGCCTGTCTTCGGATACAACTCTTTGGTCTTCACTGACTTCGGATAATGAGGCTTCAAAGTATCCTAGCCATTTTAAATTTCTCTCCTCAAAACTCCCAAGTATGCATCAAATGTCGAACACTCCTTGTAATACAATGGCTGATAACGTTCCAGATCTCGCATGTACCAGAACGGAAGACGCTTCAGTTTAGTATAATTCTGAAAGTACACAATCCTTCTTCCCATTTCACCCTGATAGCTTTAACATGATTGATGTAAGCCCAGCTCAGTACATTCCCTGATATCTTCGACAGTTTCTCCTTGAACACTGAAGCTTGTACTGGTCCATTCTTCAATGTTCTCTCTGCCACTAATGGATACCATTGAGAGCATAGTCTATAATACGTTCGGTTCTAGATGAGGCTTCATCAGGAGTAGCAGTTGGGGTAGCACGAAGATGATCTTCCGCCTTTTTGATCATATCTTCAGTGATATCTAGAATCCCGGTGGAGTTGTTGTTGAACAGTACTCTGGATATTCTTCATGTGTTATATCCTCCATTTCCACCTTGTTGTTCATGGGAACCAGTTCTGGAGGAGTGTGGCTTGCACTGGAAGATTCTCCAAGTGTCAAATCGAAAATAGTGACCATTTCTTCCCTAGAGAGTTCCGGTGGAATCTCTCCCTCCTCCAGATCTTCGTGCTGAGGGATCTTGATCGTGTTTTCGTTGTTGTCATACAAGAATATGTTCCTCAAAGGTTCAACAGCTTCTAACGGTACCGATCCCGTAAGAATAAAATCCTTCAACCTCTTAATCGCTTCAGCATTGGACTCCCCCTGAGTAGATGAGCTTTTTGGGATCCTTGTCCTGAGTGTCATATTCGCTTTTGGTACGGCATTCTTCCGCACCAAAAGACGAACCTGCACCTGCATTCCCTGCACCATCCTCATCATTATCTTCCTCGTCATCCTCACATTCTTCTTCTTCATCATCACTAGACTCATGTGTTCCTTCAATCCTGGAATGGTCTATAATCAAATTGTCGACCATTTCCCTTAGTTTCTGGTTTCCTGTCTTGTATTCTTCTATTCTCATCTCATTGTTAACATTTGCAAGATGCAGCTGTTAATACTGAGATTCTATGTTTTTCATTCTAAGTGTTGTTTCTTCACTAAACTTGACTAGCTACTCGTTTGATTCTACTAACCGTTGGTTTGACTCGACTAGTTGTTGATTTGAAGCTTGAAGAGCCCGGTTAGATGCTTCCAATTACTTGTTGATTCTGATAGTCTCCCCCAATTGCTCAAGCAGTTGACGCTGATAATCCTTGACAGTAGCTATCTTTCCTCTTAGATATGAATTCTCACGTGCCTGATTCAGCAAGAATGCGACTGCTTCATCCATGTGATGTTGAAACTGTTCATTTGTCGTTGCTGAACCTGAAGAGGAAGAGGATTGGGGAGCTGTAGAAAAAGAATGCACATGGTCTCTTAAGTTCTTAATCAAATCACCGACAGTATCAGAGACCAGCTGCGGAGATGCAACACCAGATGAGGTCATTGCACCGATCACTAAGACAGGCTCAATGAAGATTACTAATGCAGGCATTGATCGTGTGCCTGCAGACATAGCTGCTGATGTGGTTGTTGTTGTTGCTGTTGGGACTTCTGTTTTTGTTGTTGTTGTGCTTGGGGCAGATTATGAAACAACATCAGCTAATCGGCCAAATTTAACTTTCTTATTTGAAGATGGTGCTGCGCGTTGCAGCTTTATCTTCAATCTACCCTTCTTTGGTAGTGATTGTGTTGATGGAGGTGTTGCAAGTTCAGCATCTAAGTCTAAGTCTGCAATATGTGAATCCTCATCAACAGTAAAGTCTAGATCAGCTGCCAACCTTCTCTTTTCTGCCAATTTTGCCTTTGCCTTTTCACGTTTCTGCTTTCTCGTCTCAGGATTGGAGTATCATCTTCTGAATCTGTTTCATCGGAAGCATCTTAAATCTCAACATCTTCATTCTCACCTTCAGACACCTTGGACTTACCTCTGGCGCTCGAAGAGCTTGGTTCAGTCACCTCAGAGGTTTAGGGTTGAATAATAACTATATCTTCTTGATTTGTCAGCAACGAAGTGCCACCAAGCTCATCAGAACCCAATTCAAATGTTTCTCGTCTAATAATATCACCATCGAAGAATGTTCACCTCATCACCTCCAAATCTTCTTCAGAATCACTATCGTCATGCCTCCACTTATTTCCCAGAGGAGCAACATAAGTTTGATTGCTCAAATGGTCGAACAGTCTTTTGTACCTTGGTTGTGGGTCTTTAAGTTGTCCTCTTTATTTTTTCATCCTACCCATCATCCATTTAATCATGTGTTGCAGATTGAAACTCTCTAGAGGGTTCTTCGACAAATCTGAAAGTTATCTATCGATAATCATCTGCTGGAATCAAGGATACACTAAGTAGGGCTTCTCATCTTTTCCTTTGGTGACCATTTCCATCAGGTGCTTCACCACCATTCCAGAGACATTGAAATCTTTGTTGAGTACAAGTGCGACAACAGCAGATGCTAGTGTATCTTTGATTTCATCAAACGTTGTTCTACTCGGCCCTAAACATTGCAAGATGACGTGTATAAGATACTTGAAGTCGGCCTACACGTACGCCTTATGTAACATATCATCTATCACCAGCTTGTTGTACTTCATTCTTAGGAAGCATCCCCGAATGAGAATAGAATAAAAAACTATCGGATCTTCTGCAAATTCATTGAATCGAAGCTCAGTGCGTATAATGTCTGCAGAAACAACTATATCTTTCCCGTTGATCTTGCTGCGAATGATAGAGGGCACAACTTCACAATCGAACTTGTGATCGGGCCAAGAAACGCGAACACATTGTTCTTATTTGAGCTTTTGTAATCCATAGTGCCTGTACATTCAAAGCAAACCTTAGAAATATGAAAACAAAGCGAAATCTGACAAAAACGGCAAATTTTTGCCAATTTTCAGCAACAGGCGACTATGATTGCTAGTCGACTGTTTTTGAAACGACTAGCTCATAGTCGCCTACAAATACACACGACTATGGTGTCAGTCGGGCATATTCACACGACTACGAATCGTAGTACCCTAAAACAGTTCTACTCCATTTGATTTTTAAAATTTTTGCAATGGATCGATTTGGGTGATGAAATTGGTGTCATTGTATTCTAAAACCAATGATTAACAAACCCCTATGATAAATTTCTGTTTTTAAGCTTGTTTAATAGGTCTATTAATCGACTTTGTTCGGTTACGGTTTGAATACTAAAACTGTTGATTAAACATGTTAAACTTTGATGTTTTGATCTGAAATTTTGGTATGTTAATACCTAGTCAATGAGGAACAATAATCCACAATCCAAATTTGAAAATGTTGAGTTCGATTTAGTAAGGGCTAGAGAGAATAAGGAGATGATACAGTGGGTAATATGAAGAATGAAGAATATTTTCTAAGTGTCTACTTATATATCCACACATACTCATCCCTATTTACACGACTATGATCCATGGTTGGCTACTTTTCACACGATTATAAAGGCTAGTCGTCTTCTTTTCACACGACTATGCTTCATACTCGGCCCTGTTTCATACGATTAGGGTTTGTTCCTTTAAAACACTACTCGTGTGTTTCCTCACACGAGTATGTATAATTTGCACGATTAGGATGCTAGTCGTCCATATTATTGTGAGTTTCATCAGTTAGGGAATAAAAAACAAAACAAAGATAAAATCTTTTTGTGTTTTTCATGATAAATAAGAGAAATCAAACTACTAGAAAACAGATAACTATTCACAAGCATATTATTGTGAATTTCATCAGTTAGGGAATCATATCAGTGCACGGATGAAGCTGGAACCCTCATTTTTGTTCAATTTATAGCTCATTTACCAATAAGCATCTTACAACAACTGCCAATATTGTTGTCCACCTAACCTCAAAATCAAGTTTTATCGCTAGGCACTTTAGATACGTTAAGGTAATGGTTAATACTGATTAAAAGGTGTTCCCCGCACATGCGACACATTCCCATATCAAGGCATGCACAAAGCTTCCTCGTAACAGGTGAATAAACTGTTGTCATCCGTATTTACAAGGAATGGACTCGGTAGTGATTAGGTCTGCATGCATTATGAAACAAAGAGACCAGTGAGATCCAAACCAGGGTTCAAGTCAGCTATCGTTAAATGATTTATCAGTACGATGCTTTAGGTATATGATTTGTTACCTTTGAGCAAATTCTCAATGAGAATTAGGGTTTTAGCATTTCGAATCTTTTTGCTCTTATAGGATTCTCAGACGTCTCCTAATGAGAATTATTTTTTTTTTTTGTTTTTGTTTTTTCTTTTGATTTGATTTGACATAGAGTTGCCTTAGTTCGGCTGCAAACCCAACGCACGACACGTGTGTCAGTCCTTTATTCTAAGAGATGTCCAGTTCACTCGGATAGTCGGATGTACCAACATCTTAAAGACCAGAAACCTCGGATTTTGGCATTCTATCAAACAAGATTTCGGTACTAAGACCATATGCCAACGCGAGTTAATCCACACAATTTTTAGTCGATTTAGTTTATATCACCATGCCGAACTTGAAAATGATTTTGAGCATACTGACATATAAGAAATTTCAAACCGTAGTCTCTCATTTCACATCAATATATTCTCTCATACATATAAAATTCCTATGCAAATCCATAAAAAATTCATATACACGTATACATACATACATACATACATACATGGACATATACACACATCCACAATGCAACATGAAATCAATGATTTTCAAAACTGGACTGCCCAAACAATGTAATAAAACTGTGACATCATCATGTTGGGTGGTTAATTTGTCGGAACATTGTGGAAAATTCATGTGTGTTTTTTGTTGTCGAAAATCTATCACAAACTTGTAGCGAAGTTCGAGTTGTGGAAAATTAGTCGGAAATTTTCTTAGCAAAAATAGTCATTTTCCAGTATTGAATTATTTAAAAAAAAATTGACGACCATTATTGGTTATAACATTTGAAACTCAAGGCCCTTCACTCCCCTACTTTTTGAAGACTTTAATTGTGGAGCTCACTATTGCTATTTGATAATTTATGCCCCCAATCTAATCCCCTCACTCCCTGTAGTCTTACTATGTGAAATGGTATAAGTTTTTACTTTATAGAGTCTATATAATTGAAAAAATGCTTAGTAAATATCAACTATTGTACTAAACACTTTGATAAATAAATATAGACAAAATGATGTTTCAACTTTCAAGTCATAAGTCATAACACTTGTCTATATTGATGTGAAATGATCCAAACTACGTTCTCGTACACTATTTGAATGGCGTTAGTTGTTAACTTTCTATGCAATAACTTCATGGAGATCATTTACCATAGAAGTTTTTAAATTAGTAGTAAAAAAGAACTAGTTAATTAATATTTTTATACTTACCAAACTTTGTGTCATTTTATAGATTAAACAACAACGTCAGAACTAATTACAAAATGCTAACCAAATCTTAAAAATTGAACATAACATTAGACCCAACATTGTATTTAACCCTTTCGAAAACATGGTTATTTTTTTAGGAAAATAATGCATCAAATTACAAAAACATAAATTTATATCGTTATTCAATTTGTCTTTTAAATTATTCCATAATTGATCTTTCTTACAACATTTATTGACACGATCCTTAATAAATACAAGATTTGATGAGCACATCATTTGTTTTATATAATCAATGTTACCTTATTTTTTTAGTAGCGTATCTCTCAATAATCGACCTAATATATTATTATTCATCATAACCCCATACATAACTACTTTATACCAAAAAATATACTAAATCCTAACATTTCCAAAAATAAAAACCACCACCACCTTTGTTTTGGAACTTGTACCCATCTCTCTCTCTCTCCCTCCTCTCTCTCTCTCTCTAGATTTCTTGATGAAGGTGACAACAGGAGGTGAGCTTCCTTATGGAAAAAACAATAACCAACAAGGTTATACAACATTTAGAAGCACATCAAAAACCCTAATACTAGTAACCCTAACACTCATTATCCTCACAGTTGTACCTCTTTACTACCCTCTTCATAGATACCCAACCACCACCCATACTTCCACCGGTGACGTCACCCTACCACCAGTCTACCACCCACAAGATGAGGTCATCACCATCAATGACAACCACCATAAATGTGATGTGTTCTCTGGTGAATGGGTACCGAACCCTCATGCTCCATATTATGATAATATGACATGTTGGGCTATACATGAACATCAAAACTGCCAGAAATATGGGCGACCCGATTCGGATTTCATGAAGTGGAGATGGAAACCCGATGGGTGTGATCTACCCATATTCAACCCGTATCAGTTCTTGGAGATTGTGAGAGATAAGTCTTTGGCTTTTGTTGGTGATTCTGTGGGTAGAAACCAAATGCAATCCTTGATTTGCATGTTATCTAGGGTAAGTTCATCTCCATCGTTCATTTTTTTTATTTGTTTGATTTTATAATCTCTATGTTTTTGTTCAAGATCTAGTATATATTTATTTTAGGTTAAAATACATTTTTAAGTTTTGTTATGATTTTAACATTTTGTTTGATTTGTTTATTGAAAGGGTCTGTTTCGTGTCTGTCAAGTTGTACATATTGAGGAAAATTAGTTTAATATTACATTTTGGTAATTAATATTAAATATAATATGATAAATAAAATAAAAAAGTATTATTTATTTATCCTCTCAATTTCCAATTTTGGACGTGGATATTATTATATATTTTTTTGTAAATAGAAGGCGTGATTTAGGTAGGGTGGGTATTGGGTATTGACTTTAAGATTGTTTTAGTTAAGAAAATAGTTTTAAATTATATATTTTTGAAACAAATAATCTTCGAAGACCGAATGTTTTTTTTTTTCTTTGTTATAGTTTTACTGTGCACAAAATTTATGTAATTTTACTATAGCTCTTTATTAATGTATAGAAAATAAAAGAACAAATTACATAAAATGCCAAATGAAGAATGGACAAAGGATAGATCAAATATGAACTCATAATACTTTTATAATCCAAGAGTTTAGATGGCATCTTATGCAAATTATGCACATGGGTGGGCCCCTTAACTTACGTGGATCATGTATGATTAACAGTTGGTCATCATATTTTGAGATCTTATCATCAAATTTTCCTCTCAACACTCAAGAGTTTCGTCCTAATCATTTGACATTCAAATATCTATAAAATGCTTTCCTTCAAGTGTCCAATTAATTGTTTTACGTGCTAAAAGAATGCTTTCTTTAAATTTGCCAAATAATTTTATTATATATATTATATTGTTTATTGTTTTTTATGTGTCAGTGTGAGTGGTTACTTGGTGTAGCGGTTGAGTGTGGAGTGAGTAAAGTAAGTACGAGTAAAATAAAGTAAACAGATTTTAAAGAAAAAAAAGAGTCGTGAAATATAATTATTCGTAAGGAATTTTGTCCTTTTATTATTGTTCTTTTTCAATAATTAAATATGCTTCTTTATAATTGTGTGACTATAGAATCAAATACACAGAAAAGAAGGTAACTTGTATATGATGATTATAATTAATTGAGAAAGTTTATTGTAAAAAGAACGTTAACGTAAAAAGAATACGAAGTATTTTGGGCCTTTGATCAAAATAAATTAAAGGATAAGATTAAAATGAGAAAAGTATACGTTGGGTTTCTAAAATTGAAGGAGAAGGGCAAAATAGGTATAACCCATAATTATTGAGCTCAACCCCCATTTTTTAAACGTCCATAAATTTTCATACGACATTATTTTTCTAAAAAATTATATCATAAAAACAAGTTTTTTGTCTTCTTTCATTTGCATACCCTATTGATATACCTTTTTTGGAAAAAAAAAAATTTCTGGGTTGATAACTTGCGTTTTATCATTATACAACTTGCGTTTTTTGTCAAATATAACTAACATCTTTTTTATAATGTATAACTTGCGTTTTTTGTCAGATATAACTAACATCTTTTCTATCAGGTATATACTTGCGTTTTAATAGGTATGACTTGCGTTTAATCAACCCAGCGAATTTTTTTTTTAAACAATGGCAATATGGTATGTAAATGAAAGAGGATAAAAAACTTGTTTTTATGGTGTTTTTTTTTTTTAAAATAATGTCTTATGAAAAAGTTATGGCCGTTTTAAAAATAGAGATGAAAGTTGGAAAAAAAATCAACAATTATAGTGATGGGCAATAATACCCTTTTTTGCTAGGGACATGTGCCAACCCCTTATTCCTTCTTACGCTTCTCACCATAAGCTACTTTTTACGTTAGCCTTACCCTAATTAATTACACATTAGAAAATATAATATATCGTCGGCCTTTGCTTTTAAAAAATAAATAACATATTGCGGTGACATTAAAACATTTAACTAAGTATCAACTAACTCTTTGTAAAAAAATACCAAAATCTCTTTAGATATTGTCCTAAAGTATAATTTGCTATTTTACACTAGACAATAGATTCTTATCACATTTTAATAATGGACTTTTGTAAAAGTTTGTTTGGAGTGATATAGGACGTGTCTTGTTATTTCAACGTCTCGATCCGTCACACCATTCTTATAAAAAAGAGAACACAAAAGAAGTTAATTCTTTTAATTTAAAGTGATATTTATGCTTAGGGGTGACACTTGAAAGTAACATATTGCGATAAATATATTATTTCCCTATATGATTGATTGATTAAATACATAATGAGTTTTGATTACATTGGAAGCTAGTCATTTCTATTAGAATTATAATATTTCTCTTATTTTGTTTAACTAGTCTAGTTGGACCTTATTGTATAAAAATATATTCTTATGATGATGATTAGGTTGGAGCTTGGTAGATCCGGATTATATTATATAATTTAGTTGGTGACAATTTTTAGGGAACATAATTTTGCTGGCAACCTGTAGCCCATGACTCCTTCAACCACTTTCCAAAATTTCAACGTGCGTAGTGGATTAGTTTATTGAATAATAATATTTTTTACCTTTTATTTTTTATTAAATTAATTTTAAAAAAATTAATTGTTATATTAATTTCCAGGTGGAATATCCTATCGATAAATCAGCAACAAAAGACGAAAACTTCAAACATTGGTACTATGTCTCGTACAACTTCACTCTAGCCACATATTGGTCACCATTTTTGGTAAAAGCCCAAGAGGCCAGTTCCGATGGACCGACCCACACCGGCCTCTTCAACCTTTACCTAGACGAGTTTGACGACAAATGGACAACTCAAATCGACGGGTTTAATTATTTGATCATCAATGCGGGCCACTGGTTCTGGCGGCCCGCACTGTATTATGTCAACCGTCAGGTGGTTGGCTGTAGATTCTGTCAGCTAGAGAACATCACTGACTACCCAATGACATTTGGATATAGAAAAGCAATAAGGACCGCGTTTAAGGCAATCAACAGTCGAAAAAATTTCAAGGGGATAACGATTTTACGAACGTTCGCGCCGATGCATTTTGAGGGTGGTGAATGGAACAGTGGTGGAGATTGTGTGAGAAAGATGCCATTTAAGAGCAATGAGATAACATTAGAGGGTATTAATTTGGAGTTGTATATGACACAAATAGAAGAATTTAAAAGAGGTGAAAAGATGGGTAAGAATAATGGTTTAAAGTATAGGCTTTTGGACACAACACAGGCCATGTTACTAAGGCCCGATGGGCATCCAAGTAGATATGGACATTGGCCCAATGAGAATGTGACTTTGTATAATGATTGTGTGCATTGGTGTTTACCTGGGCCCATTGACACGTGGAGTGATTTCCTGCTTCATACATTGAAGATGGAGGGTCTAAGATCAGCTGAAGAGAAATCACATCCCAAAGGTTAGGCCCAAATGGAAGGGGAAGTTATTGTTGTTGAATGTAAGAGTTGCTTATATTTAATTTTTCACTTGCACGTTCTCCTCATTGCATTTGGTTACATTTTTTGTATTATTATTAGAGGCTTTTGTGTAATGCCTGTTATTGAATATTGTGGATCTGAAATTTGTATGTAAGTTGAATATTTATCTCACATATGGTATAAAAATGGCTATTGTTGTGAGTTCTATTATTCTTCCGCTTATTTCACTGCATAAGCATTTGTACGTACTGTTGTATAAATATAGTGAGACACAGAAAGAGAGACAGTTATACGGTGCTACATAACCGGATTATGTATCAAAGCTAAGTTCATGTGTAGTGGTGGTGTTATTGCAGCGCTTTGGCCACCATAGCGCCGGGGAACACCGCCCCCCGGGCGCTATGGTGGCGTTTTGGCTTGGCTCGTTATGGAGAAGACCGGCGTTGTGCTGCTTTGGTTTTTGTGATTGTTCTTTTGACCGTTGAACGGTCCTATGATTTAATAAAAAAAAAGTGGATCTTGCTATGCATACGAACATTCATCCACACAAAGCAAACACTACCATCATTATCTATATACTAAATTGTAATGTCGGTGGGACATTTTTATTTTTCTCCAAATACTTTCAACAAATTACATTTATAGTCCTTTACTTTTGGTCATAAGCCCTTCAACTTTACATTAATGTTAAAACAGCCCCTGTACTTCATATAAAATAGCTTTTTTACGTCACCGGCCCCTCAACTTCATATTATTGTCAAAGCAAGCCCCTATGTTTCATACAAAATAACGAACCACCCTAAATTTCAAAAACACGTTGTCATCACCGCTTAATCACCTCGCCGGACGCACGTTTTCATCGTCGCTTAATCATCTCGCCGTACGCCGCCGCAACGCGCGATGTGAAAAATACTAGTTTACATTTACAGAATACACACACACAAATCAAACACACACTTTCTAATTTCTACAACACACAAGCAAACACAAGATGAATCCATTCGGTAGAGGTGGTTTCGGTTCGGTTCTCAAACTACTGGCGACAACACCCAACCCATAGCTCCGGGTTCAGGTTCAAACCAAGCAACTTTTATGAACCTGTTAAACCAACCCATGGGTTGGGACCCGAACATGTATAACTTTAACATGGGAGGGGGGTTTCGGGTCATCCATGTATAACCCTAAGGCCTTTATCGGTTCACTTGTTTATCGACCTACAAGTCGCAACATATATGAAAAGGTTAAATGTATCTAAATTATACCATTTAATAATGATCATGAATTATTATATCCATCAATTATCATGGAACTTTGGCATCAGAGGTTATTAATTAAACAGTATTTAGTCATGTGGATGGGAAAGTAGCATATGCATTCAATAAACAACAGAACAATCTGGTTACCTGTCACCTCTTTTGTTGTGTAGTCTTCTTCTTTCATGTCATTTTCTCTATATTACCTTTATTGTCTGTCATGATGGCTGCTGCAAATAGTGAACATGCAAAAATCTAAAACAGAATGTTATCTCAAGTACCATACACATAATACATGTGACATGAACAGTAAATGGCTAGCCAATCTGTTGTTCTTGTGGATTTTATTAAAAAGTTGGATTGTCCTCTTCTTCAGACCACATTATGTTGGATCTAATATGCATTTTATATATTCCTTCTAGTTCATGTTCTGATGGTGACTTTCTACCCTTGTAATGAGCTACAACATGACTGATACACATATAATTGAGTGAAAAATAAGCTGAATCACCAGATTCTTTGTCAGGTGGTGTCAGTTCAATTGTTAAGAGTTTGCCATACAGAACTGATCTAGGAATTTGCGGGCTCATATTTGGAACGATATAGAAGCAAGTGGGCTAGAAAAAAGGACACGACTAAGAAGGCATAACTTTTTATCCGTATGGACTATGGAGTTATAGCGCCATAAAAATATCATGTTAAAAAAAGACAAAATTTAATAAAATTTATCATATTTTATTACATTAGATTAAAAAGGCATGTAGTTTACTAAAATAAATAAATTTGTTATAAAATATTGGTGTAAAAAGTGAGACTCATTTTTTGTAAAGAAAATTGAAAGCTTGCCGAGTTTGTTCTTGTAAATGAGTGATATTTACAACAGACTTCTAATGACATCTTATTATTTTTTTACAGGGCTGGCAAATCGTGTCTGAACAGGTTAAACAGGTCTCTGATGACGCGAACAAATCAAGTTCTAAACATGAACAAGACTCATTTAACTACTTTATATTTTATGTTTATAACACAGTTTTATGTTTTATGTACCAAAAAAGAGAATTGAAGGATCTTTGCCTGTTAATTCTATTTATTTAAAAAAAAGTAAAAAATCACATAGTGTATTTTTCAGTTAACAGGTCTTATCGTGTCTTATACAGGTTACTTATTGTCAGCCCTAATTTTTAGGCTTAGCAAAATAACTAAACAAAACTAGGACACCCAAATTCCAAAACTCTAAAAGAAAACTCATAACTTGAAGCCCAAAGTGCAATTCTTTGCAAAGCCCATACAAAAACAACAGCCCAGACAACAAAGAAAAATTCTTCTCTAGTCGTTTAGCACTTTAGCCTAATGACTTTACACAACATATGTTTTTTTTTTAATATATTTTTTTATAAATGAGCTCGAACCCGTGCTTTACTTATCGAGCTCGAGTAGACTTGTAGCTTAAAGCAGCCTCTTGTTTATATAATATTTCTTTAATAGATTGCATATACATTTAAATAACAATGATGTATAAAATTATGATTATAATAATTAAATAATAAGTTTTACGCTATGTATAAAAAACATAGTTATCAATACATATAAAATAATTTAAATTTATATAAAAAATTAGTATATAATAAACGAGCCAAATTCAAGCTTGAAAAATTACTTATACCCAGCGCTTAAAACTTGTTAAGCTTTCGCTCTTTAGGTTAAACATATCAGCTCAAGTTTAACCGAGGTTTAGTTTAGCTGGATTTGACCCATGTAAATCTCTCGGATTAAAATTTGATCCAAAGTCTCATTTGACACGTTAAGAAATTACAATTTCTTAAATTAAAGGGAAGATTTCCTCTTATCCAACTTATCGAGTGGCATTCGTTTCTTTCTTGTTTTTTATTTTTGTTTTTGCTTGATACACCAACAAAGCATATAAAATAACCCGTTTACAATTATGCCTTCCTTCATATATTCAACCATACCTTCCTTTCATTCACCACTTAGAAGTACCTTCAAATACTCATCCTTTTCAACATCACCCACAATTTCAAACAAACAAACATCTCCACTTATGTCCCCATCCCACCTATCTTCATAATTCACTTCTAATCCAATCTTCCTTTTCAAATTGTCAAAAATATTATTATTATGCTCTCCATACCAAACCAAAGTTACCATCGATGAAAATACAATTAGTACCAAAGCATCAATAGACCATTACAGCTAATTGGTTAGTTATTTGATAAGTTATCAAAAACTTTCTTGTTTTTATTGTTCTATTAATTATATTGTTTTGTACAAGCAACAACCTAATGATTTGGTGTTCTCTAAATGACTAGTTTTTTGGAAACAAAATCTTTTGAGTGAAGAATCTGATTTCCAATTTGTTATAGTATTTATATAAAAGTAATTATTATAATTAACCAAATATATCCATTTCTCTAGTCCCTATCAACATGGTTCTAAAGAAGATTAGGAGAAGAGTAGAGAGAATTATCACCAAACCCTTCAAAAAACCTCAAAGAAAACCCTCTATAAAACCACCATCACCATGCCCTTCTCCTCCACCCGAACCACCACCACCAGCCACCATGAACCGCCGTCCCACCCATCCGTTCATCTTCCCCGAATCCCAATCCGCCGTCCTCCCTGACCCCTCCCCTTTCTTCTCCCCTCACCTCCTCTCATCCCCTCTCCCCACAAACTCATTCTTCCAAAATTTCGTCCTCAAAAATGGCGATCAACCCGAATACATCCACCCATATTTGATCAAATCATCTCCATCATCCCTTTCCATATCTTACCCACCTTTGTTCTCAAACCCCGCATTCACATACCAAATCTTTAACGCGGATCTCACCATATCCGCAATGGATAACCCCGACCCGAATCAAACCCACAAGATATCTTCAATAAATGATCTAAGTGTCACGTTAGATATTCCAAATTTAAGATTTTATCTCGTTAGAGGCAGCCCATTTTTTAACGTGTCAAGTCATGCAAAGTGTCACACTCTCAATAACAACTATCCATGCAATACTTGATTTTACTCCAAATTCTTCAAAAACCAAAAATACAAATTCAATCTCAACAATGGTCAAACATGGATATTGTATGCATCTTCATACATTGATCTAACGTATGACATGTCAAAGATCACATCTTTACCATTTTCGGGCATTATTCGTATCGCAATACTACCGAATTCTGACTCAAAATTCGAACCGGTTCTTGATCAATTCAGTTCTTGTTATCCGGTTTCGGGTGATGCTATGTTTACTACTCCATTTTGTGTGGAATACAAATGGGAAAAAAAAGGTTGGGGGATTTGTTAATGCTAGCAAACCCTCTTCATCTTCGGCTTCTTGATAATAATTCTTCAAACAAGATTATTGATGAGCTTAGATACAAAAGCATCGATGGCGAGCTCGTGGGTGTTACTGGAGATTCATGGCTTTTGAAGACCGATCCAGTTTCAGTTACCTGGCATTCGATCAAAGGAGTTAGAGAAGAATCATACCCGGAAATCGTTAATGCTCTTGTGAAAGATGTAGATGAGTTGGATCCAAGGACAATATCGACAAAATCGTCGTATTTCTATGGGAAATTAGTGGCAAGAGCGGCTAGATTGGCGTTAATCGCTGAGGAAGTCGGTTATGTTGATGCAATGCCTAAAGTTCAAAGGTATTTGAAAGATACAATTGAGCCATGGTTAGATGGAACCTTTGATGGAAATGTTTTGTGTATGATAATTTATGGGGTGGTGTTATAACAAACAAGGTGTCAAAAGATTCGGGTGCTGATTTCGGGTTTGGATATATAATGATCATCATTACCATATTGGTTACTTTCTTTATGGGATCGCGGTTTTAGCGAAGCTAGATCCTGTTTGGGGGAAGAAAGTATCGGCCTCAAGCATACTCGTTGATGGCGGATTTTATGACATTGGGTAGAGGGGGGAATACTAAGTATACTCGGTTAAGATGCTTAGATTTGTGGAAGTTACATTCGTGGGCGGGTGGCTTGACTGAATTCGCGGATGGTAGGAATCAAGAGAGCACAAGTGAGGCGGTGAATGCTTATTATTCGGCTGCATTGATGGGTTGGCGTATGGGGACACCATCTTGTTTCGACGAGTTCATTGCTTTTAGCTATGGAGATTCATGCATCACAAACATGGTGGCATGTAAGAGAGGAAGACAAGTTTTATACTCAAGATTTTACACGTGAAAACCGAGTGGTAGGTGTTTTGTGGGCGAATAAAAGGGACAGAGCGGGTTGTGGTTTGCACCCGCGAATGGAAGGAATGTAGTTGGGGGATCCAGGTGTTGCCATTGTCGCCGATCACAGAGGTTTGTGTTTTCGGATATGGGGTTTGTGAGGCAGCTTGTGGAGTGGGCTTTAACGGCCATTAGGGAGGGAGGGTGTTGGTGAAGGGTGGAAGGGGTTTGTTTTGCATTGGAAGGGGTTTATGAGAAGGATGTTGCACTTGAAAAGATTAGAAAATTGAGTGGATATGATGATGGGAAATCTCTAAGTAATTTGTTGTGGTGGGATTCATAGTAGAGATGATGGTGATCAAGGTTATGAGGGAGGGGGTAGCATTGTTGGTTTGTCATTATTGCCATAAAATTCAAATATATATATACATGTATGTATGTGTGTTTATGATTTTGTGGTCTCTTATATGTAATTAACTGGTATGGTAATGAGGATGTTACTGATAACCTGATTTCTATAGTAATACATTAGTACATGGTGTCAACATGTTGTAAAAGAATAATAGATGAATGTAAGATTTATCTTAGTAGAAATAATTGTTTTATAGACTTTTATGGTTTGTTGATGATGAGTCAGTTGAGTAATCAAAAGCTTAAATTCATGAATTGAGTTGGCATCAATAATTTGAGTCTTATCATCTATGAAATACTAAGATGTTAAAGTAAAATTCATTATACTACAATACAATACCGGGTGTAGAAATAATGAGGTAAATACAAGTGTCAAATCAAGTTCTTTTGTAATATGAAAATAGTATATGTAGCAAGCAAATATTACAATATATTGCAAATCAATTTGTAAATGTAACTTTAGCAAAGCAAAACAACTTTAATAACTTAGAATATAGTATAATGGAAAACTAAATCAACATGTGTTGAGATGAGGATTTGAAATGATAAAATGACAAGTATGTAAGTTATTTATCCAACCTCCAATTCTCTTATATATTAACGAAATAACACTTCTACAGTTCCTACTGTCATTGGTTTAGAATGGCGGCTTCATTACTTTGATTGGTTTTTAAAAGGCGGCACATATTTACTCCTTTATTTATTTTAGCTTCAACCGCCCAGGAATTGGCCCACATAACCGGCCAGAAAAGGGCCCAAATATTGGTTTTATACAATTGCTTTTTGTAACCTTCTTTTTTATTACACCGCCCCAAAAATTGGGAGTTTTCGCATGATTTTTAACGTCCGCCAAACACTCAACGCAACAGGAGCTCCCGCCGCGTTTCGCACAACAGCCGCACCCCGCGGCGAAGCGCGGGCAACTAATACCTAGTTGCAAACGAAAATAGGTAAGACTTGAAAACAAAAAACGAAAAAATAAAGGAAGAAACCCAAAGCCGAAGTCCTAAAGAGAAATCTTGTGGCCCAAACGAGTTTGAATTTGGTTGGGCCAAGTGACAAACAAATGCTTACAAGTAAATTTTCTCACACTTCGGATCCTATTTAATTGGGGCCCTTGCCTGAGCCGAGCCAAGTAAGCCGAGCCTAAATTCTATCCCAAGATAGAGAGTTTGTGTTTATAAGAGGGGACGAGAGTGAAGCTCATGGGCCAAGGGTACCCAATTTCCCGAACGGTAACACAGTCCGATGTGATCACGGGTAGGGGACTTGTGGAGTTTTTTGCTGGTTCTATTCAACGGTCCGGTAAATGTTTGCAACTCCCCCCCCCCCCACCCCCCCCCGCCGAACAACGGTTACTTTTATATAATAAAAATAAAATTTACCACCATATGTAAACACCATTTAACTTTTACACAACCAATCAAATTTGTACAATTTATAACATTACACGCATTTTATCAAATGAGTGGTGGGTTCGTTTACGCACGATCAAATCATCCTGTGCAAACTGTCAACCCACAAAGTACAAACAAGCCACCGACTACAAACCCTCCGACTTTAAACCCGTCGGCTACCATCCCATTGACGTCAAACCTTCCAACATTTGAAAGTTATGAACTAAAACTTCCGGAGATTCCCGATGGAAGAATTGCATTACCTATATGATTACATAGCGGCTAGACTACAACTAAGAGTATATTGATGGGGAGATACTGTTACAAGTGCCTATGCGTAATACTCCTATAGTGCAAAGCCCACCGGCTACAGTTACAAGTATTCCAAGTTTGGCTGAAGTTGCGAAACTGATCCCGATGCCAAATATGTAATGTATTCGGATTCGGATGAGAAAATGTTTTGTCCGACACCCAAAAGTAAAGGGATATCGATACGAGAGGTTGGACGGACGTGATAGTAATTTGACTGCTCTTCGCCCGAGTCTATGCCATGTATTTCTTTTAACTTAACTTTAGCTATGTATTTCTTTTAATTTTAGGTATGTAATAATTTTAATTTTAGTTATGTAATAATTTTAATTTTAGCTATGTATTAAATTTAATTAAAATTAAATAAAGGAAAGAATCAATGAATTGTTGCCTTCAAAAAATTGTTTCAATGATGTGATCTGGCAGTGTAGGATTTGTAGAAATCTGTGAAGTTAAAAAAGAAAACCATGGTAGCGCCCCTCCATCCCCCTAATAAATTATAGATGTGGGGGCGTTAAGCCTAACTCCTTTTTTTAACGGAGGGCGTAACTCCTAAGACCGCTAAACTTCTACATATCACTTGCGAGCATTGAAATAGTGAGAATTGAGATGGAGATAAAACAATATTAAGATCTCGCAAGTGGTACATCATTCCATTCCATATAACTTAGGGGAGAGAAACGTACAAAACTTTCTTAACGTGAGAAGCGTAGGAAGTAATCCTGGCCATTGATTAGGTTTAAAATTCCACACAGTGGCACAATCGTAATTATTAACCTAATTAAAAACTATAAAACATAGACAGGGCATAATCGTCTCACTGTAAAATCAATTTTCAGTTGAACTCAAAATGCATCGTCCATTTCTCGTTTATATAGCTTTATGATCGTAGCAAAAAAAAAACTCTCATAATTACAAAATCAAATTTCGATTGAATTCAGGATTGAACCGTCCCTATTCTCATTAATAAGATATAATTTTATGATCGTACAAAAGCAACAAAAACCATGCTTTGTTTTTTAAACAAAGAACAGAGCATGTTCTACTCAAAAAAGACACATGATCAAATTATAAAACACAAAAATGCACGCTTTGAAAATAAACGCACTCTTTGAAAAATAAACACACACTTTAATAAGGTGCGTTTAAAAATAAGCCTACGCTTTGAAAAATAAACACACACGTTATTTTATAATCATCATCATCATCCCAACCATCTTTGTCGCCCGTCACCGTCTTCGTCACCAGAGTTTCATAAAACCCTATTCCTCTAGCTCGATTCTATCCAAGTCATTCATAGTTCTATTTTTCCTCAGTCTATGAACTGAACACTAACAAACAAATGCAGAAATTCAACATCAGCTAAGTTAAAACCTGTCTTCGTTCTCCCTCCTCTCACCTCCCCTACAACCCCTACCTACCAAACACCGATGATCACACAGTTCATCACCAATAACAAACCATCCACAAAAGTCTCTTCTTCATGTACATTTTCTGATGTTTGGTATATAATGTTACTGAACCTATGGAAAGATTCATCATGTGAAAAACAGGCCCAGAAGAGGAGGGTGGTTGGATACATAAAGATGTCATTAGACACACCTTTGTTTAAGTTGGGAGATACAAGTGGCAAAACAGAGCATCTTTGTTTAAAGTTTTTAAAATCAAAATAAAAGTTTTCGCGTGTTTAATTTTACACACATGCTTGGATAAAGGTGAGAATTATAGGTCGATTGTTTTGGATAAACTAAAAGGCACCATTGTTTAATCAAAATAAACTAAAACAAACGCATGTTTGGATAAGGTGAATATATAAACGCACGTGTGTTTTGGATAAGGTGCGTTAAAACTAACGCATTATTTTATGCATGCGTCTGAACAATTGTGTTGATTTTTTTGGTACGTACGTGCGTTGATTTTTTCAGTATCATGCTCTATTTTTATTTTAAAAACAGAGCATGTTTCAAAGTGGTAGGTCAAAACGGTAGGTTGAATGTTTTGGCTCAATGTTTAAGTCTGCATAAATTAAAACAACATGATTACAGTAATAAATGATTGAAATAAAAAATTATTAAAAAAAAAACAGAGTAGCCTGCCAATCATGTCGCTAAATTCCGTCGCTAAATTCCTTCGCTAAATTCTTCAATTGAATATCAATTTGAAAAAAAATAGATCGACAATTAGTATTTTGGGATTACGAATTGAATTTGGAAAACGTTACCGAAATTAAGACGTGATTACAGGGGAAACGTTGTATACAAAGGGTCTAAAATACCCCTACAATGAATCAGGAACAAGTTTAGAAGTTGTAACTGCAATTTACACGTATCATTATCATGTGGCTTCCCTATGTTAAGAATCCCTTATACCGAATACTTTCTCTATAACTTAAACATAACATTCAACTTCGGTAAGAGAAAACATAAACATTGCATGATTAACTAATGCATTAGAAGTATATGCATAATTTAATTAAAATAAATAATTAAATCTGGCACAATACATGATGATCACCAAGGACATTGGCAGCGTCACACATTCCAATGTGAATGTCACGAATGGAGTTTCACATGAGCAAAATTATTTTGGTAATCTGTCCAACCTCATCTTCTAGAGGAAACTCACCGCCCGAAAGGGTCACTATGGTAAAACTTCTGCTTAACCAACGTCGTCTGCATTCATAAACGTAGATCTTATGCCATTGGTTTTACCTGGATGATTGGGGTTTTGTTGGTCGTAAAAAATAGAAGAAGAAGACAATACATGATGATCCGTGATGCTTACTAGGGTGCAAACGAGCTGAGCAGTTTGCGAGCTACTCAAGCTCGGCTCGGTAAAAAGTTCAAAAACGAGTCGAGCCTTATCGAACCCGAGCCAAGCTTGAGCTTAAAACAAAACTCGTTTATTAATAGAGCCTGAGCTCAAGCCTGACATGTGAAGCTTATCAGACTCATCGAGCCTTAGTATAATATTAGTTTATAAATATTTAATAATTTTTACCCCCTTGTTGGCTTGTTTAAGTTTGTTTACTAAACGAGCCCGATCCGAGCTTCATTTGTCGAGCTCCGAGCATATTAATTATTATTTTTTTATATAATATATTAACTAACAGAGAGTAAACGAACCGAGCTTAAGCTTAAGAAATTTCTAACGAGTCAGAGCTTTAAAAACAAAGCTTCAAACAAGCCGAGTTGGACATCTCATAAGTTTTTTGTGCTCAAGCCTGGTCGAGCTCATGCTCGGCGAGTTTGCACCCCTAATTTACTTACTTTACTCTCAAAGTTGTAATTTTGTAAATAAAATAAAAAATACATTAGATAAGATAAGATAACCACACAATTACACAAACAACCAGATTTACCATCCCAGAATAATAATCCCAACAAGGTCAACAAAAACCAAATCTTAACTCACACAACCAACCGGTTACCAAGGAATCTACCATAAAGCTAGCACCGGCTAAGGGAGGCGGCACCAACAAGAAACCACAGCCACTTCGATCCAATCATGGGAGACGACCCACAGAAGCTGAAGAAGATAGCAGCCTCATCATACGACTACGACAACGACCCCCGATGGGCTGATTACTGGTCCAATGTCCTCATCCCTCCTCACTTAGCTTCTCGCTCTGATGTCATCACTCACTTCAAACATAAATTCTATCAGCGTTACATCGTCCGTTTACCTCCTCCTCTCAATACCCTTTACTTTATTATTATTATTATTATTATTATTATTATTCCTACTCTTGGGTTGTTTATTTTACTTTCTTCAAACATCAGCAAGTTAGGTTTTTTTTTTTTGTTTTTTTTTTTTGTTTTTTTTTTTTTGAGGAAGGATTGCTTTCTAGTTTTTTTTTCTCTGGTATTTAATTCAGTTCAAATATTTGGGTCTTTTTTTGTGGGTATTAATATATGAGATTGCAGCATATGTTGTGTTTGATTAGTTTTTGTGTGATTGATATTGGATGTATCTTGGTGTTTAGGATCCTGATCTTGTTGTGGAACCAATGACTACGAATAATAGTAATTCATCGCCTGCAAGATCGTCTACTACCTCGTCTGCGTCGTCGTCTGCAAGCGAACATAGGCCGCCTGCGAGTTCAGGTAGAACATAATGTTGTGTTTTGGGCTGGTGCAGAGGTTCCGGTTTTTTTTTTTTTTTTTTATAATTTGATATGGTGTCTTGGATTCTTTCTTGGTGCTACAAATATTTTGTGCTAACAGAACAAAATGTTGTTTTTATTGTGGTTAATGTGATGGCATAATTAGGTCTGAATTATTTTTTGATTGAATGCAATGAAAACATTGTAGGGTCAACTACAAGAGCTGCAGGGGCGTCAACTCCGAGCTCAACTCCTTTGCGTTGGGATCGACAAACAATTCAGTTTTCTGTCAATGCGTGGGTAATGCATCAACTCTCTTTTTCTTTATCATGCTATTGTAATCAAGATACCATTTTTAAGTTATGTTGTTCTTGTAAACCAAGATGCAGAATTTGATACAAAAATTTGCATCATGTGCTGCTATCATTTGTTTAGTTTCTCACTGTCCCAAGGTTTTTTATGTACAAACTCATGTGATATTAAGTGGTTTGAGCTTAGAATCGTTGAATTAGATGGCTGAAATATAAATTTACCATTGAATGATGTGCTTAGTAATATCTAAACTTAACCTTCATCAATGGAGGGGAGGAGGTTCAGAGGCAGACGTAATAAACTCACTTGTTAGACTTGTATAATTGATTGGTTGCACCCCTCCAAGGACATGATCAGGGATAGGAGTTTCTTGGAGATGTACGATAAAGGTTATGGACTAAGTATTTAACTCGGCCGATATATCGGTGATATATCACGATATCTCGGTTATCGGTCATCAACCGATATATTGATACCGATATTTTGACCGATATTTTTTACCGATATTATCGGCGATATTGGCCGATATTTTACGGATATTTGACCGATATATCACCGATATTCCCGATATTGTGTTTTTCTTCTTAGTTCTTCTTTTTCTTACTTCTTATAGTTGTTAGTACTGTTTTAAGTCTTAATTGTTAATAATTAGTGTTAAATATTAGTGTTTTAGGTCTTAACAAGTTCCCACTTGCTACAATTGTTAGTGTTTTGCAAGTTGTAAAAGGTTAAATTTGTTAATGGAGAGTATATTGAAATGTTAGTGTTAAATTGCTACATGTATGGATTTTGCATGATATAAAAATTGCCGATATTCCACCGATATCTCACTGCGATAACCTATATCTCAAATATTGGTCCTTCACCGATATCCAATATTTTACCCGCATTATCCGCTTAGGTTATGGACTGAGGAGTGTAAAGGTTTTATCTAGAGGTGTTTTGGGAGCATAGATTTTGGCTTTTTGCATACACGTAGCTTCTCCTTGCACTTGGTTTTTGCCTTTGTTTTGCTTTAGATCCAGTCTTAGTGTAGACACTTTCTTAGGGAGCCTATGGACTCCATACTACTTGTTCGTGTTTCTTTGCTCTATGCTCTTTTATTTGTTATTAGTATAATCATCTCACCACTTTATGCTTATCGGAGTGTACTATTATTGTTCTTGCTACTCATTTGTTGTGTTGGTTTTTGATTCCCTTAGCTACACTTTGTATTACTAGGTGTTACTC